>JABMCL010000740.1:1020000-1025000 GCA_018857735.1 Alviniconcha marisindica
ACTAGGTAAACAAGCGTAGGAATCTGTGTCCAGATGGTGGTGGCCCAGTAGGAACACTCCTCTAAGTAACTATCTAGGTAACCAAGTGTATGTAGCACAAGGGACCCTCCTCTAACTAGGTAACCAAGTGTAGGTACCAGAAGGGACAATCTTCTAAGTAACCAGGTGCAGGTACCTGTGTCCAGGCGGTGGTGGCCCAGTGGGACATTCTTCTAAATAGGTAACCAAGCGTAGGTACCAGAAGGGACACTCCTCTAACTCGGTAACCAGGTGTAGGTACATGTGTCTAGGCGGTGGTGGCCCAGTAGGAATACTCCTCTAGCTAACTAGGCAACCAAGCGAAGGTACCAGAAGAGACATTCCTCTAAGTAACCAGGTATAGGTACCTGAGTCCAGGCGATGGTGGCCCAGTAGGCACACTCCTCTAGCTAACTAGGTAACCAAACGGAGGTACCAAAAGAGATATTCCTCTAAGTAACCAGGTGTAGGTACCTGTGTCCAGGCGGTGGTGGCCCAGTAGGGACACTCCTCTAACTAACTAGATAACCAGGAGTAGGTACCTGTGTTCAGGTGGTGGTGGCCCAGTAGGGACATTCCTCTAACTAGATACCAGGTGTAGGTACCTGTGTCCAGGTGGTGGTGGCCCAGTAGGAACACTCCTCTACCCCTAACAAGATAACCAGGTGTAGGGTGCCCGGCGGTCGGGGGCCCAGTAGGGACACTCCCTCTAACTAGATAACCAGGTGTAGGTACCTGTGTCCAGGCGGTGGTGGCCCAGTAGGGACACTCCTCTAACTAGATAACCAGGTGTAGGTACCTGTGTCCAGGCGGTGGTGGCCCAGTAGGGACACTCCTCTAACTAACTAGGGTAACCAGGTGTAGGTACCTGTGTCCAGGCGGCGGTGGCCCAGTAGGGACACTCCTCTAACTCCTCTAACTAGATAACCAGGTGTAGGTGCAGGTGGTCGTGGCCCAGTAGGGACACTCCTCTAACTAACTAGATAACCAGGTGTAGGTACCCGTGTCCAGGCGGTGGTGACCCAGTAGGGACACTCCTCTAACTAACTAGATAACCAGGTGTAGGTACCTGTGTCCAGGCGGTGGTGGCCCAGTAGGGACACTCCTCTCCATCTCCCTCACAGGCCCGCTTGTACACCGGGTGCTTCTCGCTGTACCGCTCACACAGGTCCTCCGACACGTACACCGTGTCTCCGTTGGCCCCTGTCTCCACGCAGTACATCTCCTGGGTCTGCTCGCCCACTCCGCACTGCACCGAGCACTGCCCCCAGTGACCCGGCACCCACCTGCAAGTACATCAGTACATCCATACATCAGTCACACCCTGTCTCCATGTAGTACATCTCCTGGGTCTGCTCGCCCTCTCCACACTGCACCCAGTGCCCCGGCATCGACCTGCAAGTACATCAGTACATCCATACATCAGTCACACCCTGTCTCCATGTAGTACATCTCCTGGGTCTGCTCGCCCATCCCGGCACCCACCTGCAAGAACAGACGTGTAGTATACATCACTCATATCCAGCGTCCTCACAGTACATTAAAAAACAAAACAAAACAAAAAACAATGTCCATACGTTACATCATCACATCCTTGACTTGAATGGGGCATAATGTCCACACATGCCGGGCCAACATATTAGGGACAAGTCACATCCTCTGTCCACGCAGTACATCAGTTACATCCGGCAGTACATCAGTCCCATCCCGTCTCCACGCAGTACATCAGTTACACCCGGCAGTACATCAGTCACATCCCGTATCCACTCAGTACATCAGTTACATCCCGTCTCCACGCAGTACATCAGTTACATCCTGTCTCCACGCAGTACATCAGTTACACCCGGCAGTACATCAGTCACATCCCGTCTCCACGCAGTACATCAGTTACATCCTGTCTCCACGCAGTACATCAGTTACATCCGGCAGTACATCAGTCACATCCCGTCTCCACAAAGTGCATCAGTCCCATCCCGTCTCCACAAAGTGCATCAGTCCCATCCCGTCTCCACAAAGTGCACCAGTCCCATCCCGTCTCCACAAAGTGCATCAGTCCCATCCCGTCTCCACAAAGTGCATCAGTCCCATCCCGTCTCCACAAAGTGCATCAGTCCCATCCCGTCTCTACAAAGTGCATCAGTCCCATCCCGTCTCCACAAAGTGCATCAGTCCCATCCCGTCTCCACTCAGTATCCTGGGTCTGGTCCCCAACTGCACTGCACTGACGCCCCCCCCCCCCTCCCCCCTCCCCTCGCCCCAGTATAACGGCACCCTCCTGCAAGGACACCAGTACGTCATCTGTCACACCTGTCTCCGCGTGAAACATCAGCCACAGCGTGTCTACACACAGTAGTACTGTCTGTAGCTATGTGCGTACCTGTTTGTTCTTATCTGTAGCTCCTGTACCTGACCGTACAGGTCTGCACCGGTCTACACTTGTCTGTTCCTGCGTGTACCCACCTGTACAGGGTGTCGGCCCTTCCACACGGTTTGACGTTGCAACCCTGCCTGCTGTCCGGTTTCCGGGCCTGGTCACACTTCTCGTCGTCCACCGAGCCGCCGGAACTGCGGTCTATACACGACACGGCTCGTAGCTGGTAACCTGCACAAACAGCAACACAGCGTGTGTTGCACTTCACCAAGCTGCACTGGTTTCCGGCTGAGCACAGAGTACGATGCAAAGGTCTTGTGCAAAAGGTCGTTTTATCAGTGAAGCTATACTGTTGGCTGTTATTCTCATATTTTATACTTTGTCAAAATAAAGGAACAGGCACAGACGTACTAAGAATAATACAATGATCTTTTTAATAAATTTTTCTTTCCTGTTTTTCATTCGAATAAAAGCTATAAATTATGGCGATGACACATAGCGAAGGCCATGCGGACCATTTGTCGTAACTGCAAAGATGAAAAACCAATAACTCAAGCCATCTCCCCTCTTAACCCCTCTCTCTCTCTCTCTCTCTCTCTCTCTCTCTCTCTCTCTCTCTCTCTCTTAATTGTGCTTATAATATTTATTTGTGGTATTGTCGTGTTTATTTGTGTTTGTAGCATAGCAAGGACTGGCTGTTAGATAGGTCAAAATGGACCTAATGCTACTATCCTTGAGGATTAATGTTTTCGAGTACGAGTTCTCTCTCTCTCTCTCTCTCTCTCTCTCTCTCTCTCTCTCTCTCTCTCTCTCTCTCTCGCTACCGCAACCCACTTACACGTCAGTACTGGTAATCCAGCTGACCGGATGGAAGACAGTTGTGTCCTCACATCATTCGTTCAACTCTTGGAAATGCAGGACAATTTTCATTCATTCATTTATTGAACTCTTGGAAATGCAGGGACATTTTCATTCATTCAACTCCTGGAAATACGGGGAGCAAATTGAGACCTACCGAACCCTCCGCCTCCTACGCCCCCCCTCCCCCCACCACACACAGTTCCACACATACACAGTTCCACACACATGTAGAGTTCCACACACACACACACACACACACACACACATACATACATACACACACATACACACACACAGAGTTCCACACACATGAGAGTTCCACACACCACACAGACACAGACACACACACAGACACACACACACACACACACACACACACACACACACACACACACACACACACACACACACACACACTACACACACACAGAGTTCCACACACATGTAGAGTTCCACACACTCTCACACACACACACACACACACACACACACACACACACACACACACACACAAGAGTTCCCCAAGAATAAGTCTCCACACACTACAACTCACTCCACACACACACACACACACACACACACACACACACACACACACACACACACACACACACACACACACACACACACACACACACACAGTTCCACACACATGTAGAGTTCCACACACACACACACACACACACACACACACACACACACACACACACACACACACACACACACACGAGTTCCACACACATGCAGAGTTCCACACACTCACACAGACACACACACACACACACACACACACACACACACACACACACACACACACACACACACACACACACACACACACACACACACACACACACACACACACATTTCCGTCAGGTGATGCTCACCGTCACCGCACTCCCGGGAGCAGCTGGTCCAGGCGCCGAAGATCCAGGTGTAGGGCTGAGTGGGGTTGGCCTCTAGCACCCGGTCTCTGGGCACCGAGTACTCGAACTCCACTCCCGCCCGGTCCGCGCGGTAGTTCAGCTGAAACGCCGCACCGTCAAAACCACTCAAGCGTTACGATATACATCGTATGCTAGTTGTAACAGAGTGTTACACACCGAGAAACACACACATGCACGCCCGCCGCCCAGCACCCGCACGACTCTCTCCTCTCTCTCTCTCTCTCTCTCTCTCTCTCTCTCTCTCTCTCTTCTCTCTATATATATATATATATATATATATATATATATACAACACACACACACACACACACACACACACACACACACACACACACGCATACCACACACACACAATAGAGTTCCACACACTCACACACACACACACACACACACACACACACACACACACACACACACACACACACACACACACACAGTAGAGTTCCACACACTCACACTCACCACACACACACCACACACAACACACACACACACAAACACCCCACACACACACCACACACACACACACACACACACACCACACACACACACATAGAGTTCACACACTACACAATCACACCACACACACACACACACACACACACACACACACACACACACACACACACAGTTCCACATACTATCCACACACACACACACACACACACAACACACACACACACACACACACACACACACACACATACATACACATACACACACACAGAGTTCCACACACATGTATAGTTCCACACACACACACACACACACTAATCACACACACACAACACACACACAACACA
>JABMCL010000740.1:1030000-1075000 GCA_018857735.1 Alviniconcha marisindica
TCTGATTCACAACAACGTGCGTGACACATCACACAACAACATCACATAGTAACACATCACACAACAACAACATCACATAGTAACACATCACACAACAACATCACATAGTAACACATCACACAACACACCATTACACAACACAACATCGCACAACATCACACAATACAACAGCAGCACACAACACCAAAGTGTGGTGAACCTAAATGGAAGAACGATACCACCATCCACAGGAAAACCACGCACATGCCGACCGAACACTGTAGACAACACACAACACACTACACATAACAAAACACAACAACACCGTGGCTGCTCAAAACTCATGTCATACAGACACATCTGCCTGATAAACTGTAAAATTGAGGAAAACGTTTCTAAATAATGAATCTGGTGTGTCGGAGTGGGGTGTGGGATGGACGTTATTATGTGCATGTAGGCCCGGGCAGGCGTATCTCCCCACATGCAAAAGCGGTGGTTCGTCGGCGACGCGTCTCCGTGACAAGGGAAGCAACACATCTTCGCGGAGCACGCTAAGCACACACACAGGTTGCTTCCCTTCCAACAAACTCCTCCGGACCCCGCCATATATCACTGCTTATCTCCCTTGGTGCAGAAAAGCCCGCGAGAGGGGAGGACTGGTAATCGGTAAAATGCGGCTCGTCGGGCCCACCACGATTACTGGCATTGGATTTATCTCTGCATATATGATCAAGCTTCCTGCTAACAGCAGACAGACTTCGCCTGAAGGAGGAAACACAGATGCACGTGCAAAGTGACAGCGTAGCCGGTTTGGCAATTCATTCACTTATACTTGTTGATCGGCGTAGTTTGGAAGTTCAATCTATTCACTTATAATTATATGTATACCTGTTGATGGCGCAGTTTGGCAATTTACTCACTTCTATGAATACTTGTTGATCGGCGGAGTTTGGCAGTTTACTCACTTCTATGAATACCGGCTTGTTGATCGGCGCAGTTTGGCAATTTATTCACTTCTATGAATACTTGTTGATCGGCGGAGTTTGGCAATTTATTCACTTCTATGAATACTTGTTGATCGGCGGAGTTTGGCAATTTATTCACTTCTATGAATACTTGTTGATCGCCGGAGTTTGGCAGTTTATTCACTTCTATGAATACTTGTTGATCGCCAGAGTTTGGCAGTTTATTCACTTCTATGAATACTCGTTGATCGGCGTAGTTTGGCAATTTATTCACTTATATGAATACTTGCTGAGCGCCTCATCTCGAGATGAGCGCCCTAAGCGCTTCACAATGACAGCCTTAGCGCTATACTATATGCATCTGCGCTCTAGTCGTACGCAACTGTGACTGTGGCTTCACACAGCGCGTTTTGAATATCCACCGAAGTGATGCAGGATACTTACAGTGCAGTTTGGTTGTTACATGGCTGGTGCCACGTGAAACTGCTGCCGTCTCGGCGCAATTTTGTGTACACTATACAACCATTCCCCAGTTTACATTGCCACTTTATTCGAAGCCACCTACGTAGGATGCATGTGTGCTTAATTGTAACCTGCCACCTACACTTTTGGCAGAATGACCAGAACCTCAGATGCGTGTGTGTGTTGGGATAGCACCATCACAAACGCCCCTCCCTAAAGAAACGCAGCTGTGCCAGTGACCATGATCTGAATCCGTCCTTGTCAGAGACGACTCAACAACGACAACAAAAACAAAGAAGCAACAACAACAACAACAAGGGGGGGGGGGTGAGGGGGGGATGGGGGGGGGGGGGAAAGAGGAGGGTAATAACTTTCGATGGACGTCACACGTCGCAACAGTAACTGAGACCCGAACCTCCGATATTTATCATCAACGCAGAAGTAGTTAATTAACACGGGAGTAGTTAGTAGTTGAATTTTAACGTTCTGCCAACGGCACACGCTCACTTCAGGAGGCGAGACAATAAAGGAAAACGTACTCACCACAAGCAGACAGGCCACGGATACCAAAAACACTACGACCTTTCAACAGAGATGTTAGGAGGCCGGGTGGGGGGGGGGGGGGGGGGGGGGGGGGGCTGAAAGCGCCGCAGGGCGGGGAAGGAGGACAGGTACCTGGCAGACTCCCCCCAGACAGATGCCCAGGCGGTCCGGCGAGTCGCATTCGGTGCCGTCCACCACCATGTCCTGCAGCACCTGCACTCGCCCCGTCTCCCTCGCCTGGCACACCAGGGCGCACGCCTGTCGGTCGTCTGCAACACCGCATCGTCCTCGTCAGCACGCCGTCGTCGTCGTTATCACACCGTCATCGTCGTCACACGGAGTCATCATCACCACACAGTCACAGTCATCGTCATCACATAGTCATCGTCATCATCACTACCATCTCTCTCTCTCTCTTCTCTCTCTCTCTCTCTCTCTCTCTCTCTCTCTCTCTCTCTCTCTCTCTCAACACCGCATCGTCCTCGTCAGCACGCCGTCGTCGTCGTTATCACACCGTCATCGTCGTCACACGGAGTCATCATCACCACACAGTCACAGTCATCGTCATCACATAGTCATCGTCATCATCACTGACTACCACCATCTCTCTCTCTCTCTCTCTCTCTCTCTCTCTCTCTCTCTCTCTCTCTCTCTCTCAACGCCAGATATGTGAGTCGGCCTTTGAGCTAATATCTTTACCGTTGAGAAATAAAGTTTAATCAATCAATCTCTCTCTCCCTCTCTCCTCTCTCTCACGCCCCCTGTTGCTCTCTCTATCACACCGTTTCCCTTAAAATCGGTCTCACCGCCTCCACCCCGCCCGGCCATTCCCCCCCCCCCCCCCCCCCCTTCCCTGGTCTTTCACCGTTCACTGACAGACACACCTGAAAGGACCCACGTCTCGGGCCGCCCCCCCCCGCCCCAGACCTTCCGGGCCTGAAACCGTCGTTTCACCGTTCACTGACAGATCGAGTCTGACCTTGATAAGGGACCCACGTGGTCTGCTGGTTGTTGAACCGTCCACACTGCACGGACCGGAAGCTCTCCAGACCTTCCGGACACGCCTGAAACCGTAACGATCAGAATCGGTCCCAAACTGACGGTTTGAAACACATCCAAGACAACGACCTGTGTTTTGCACGATTATCTCGAACTGGCCTGTCTGTTCGAAGAATCTCTCAAACTGACTTGTGTTGTGTACGGACTATCTCCAACTGACCTGTGTGTTGTTCTGTGACTCTCTTTAACTGACCTGTGTGTTGTATGACTATTTCGAATGACCTGTGTCTTGTACGGTTGTCTCGAACTGACCTGTCTGTTCGATCTCGAACTCACCTGTGTGTTCTACGACTATCTTGAACTGACCTGTGTGTTGTACGATTATCTCATACTGACCTGCGTGCTTGTTGAACGATTATCTCATACTGACCTGTGTGCTTGCTGTACGATTATCTCGAACTGACCTGCGTGTTGTACGAATATCTCATACTGACCTGTGCATTTGTTGTACGATTATCTCAAACTGACCTGGGTGTTGCACGACTCGTACTTGATGTCATCTCCTTGACATCCTCGGCTGACACCTGGTCTGAGACACAGCGCTATACTGTTAGTGCGCGCACACACACACACACACACACACACACACACACACACACACACACACACCACAGGCACACACACACACACACACACACACACACACACACACACACACACACACACACACACACACACACACTCACTCACTCTCTCTCTCTCTCCTCTCTCTCTCTCTCTCTCTCTCTCTCTCTCTCTCTCTCTCTCTCTCTCTCTCTCTCTCTCTCTCTCTCTCTCAAATCAACTATAAAACTTTTTTTTAACGAACGTATTAAGTGGAAAACAACCAAAGTTTGATACATTATGTGACTTTTTATTATAGTATACAATACGCCTATCAGTTCCTACTTGTTCCAACCATCAGGTGCCCGTTGACAATCAATGTCAATAAACAAACAAAAATGTTACAAAATTAGAGAACGTGTTACTACCTTGGTAGTATCTGAAGGTTTAGAACCGAAAGCAAAAACAAACCAAAAACAAAGTGGTTTTTAATGTAATAAAACAAAGCAGAGTTTACTAAAAAGCGTGCGTATCATTTCTAGATTCTGATGTTTTTATTTCTCCTAATTCTCATTTAAAAACACAAAGGAAATAAATGACACGGGAAACCAGAAATCAAATTAACCCGAAAAACAAAAATGAACGGAGATTTTTGCACACTGATTAAAATATGGGTGAAATCAACAATTCAGTTGTGGATTTAAGCGGCGCACGCACGCGGGCGCGCGCGCGCACACACACACACACACACACACACACACACACACACACACACACACACACACACACACACTCACGCATGCACGCACGCGCGCACGCACACAGGTTCACGTACGTCCGCACACGCACACATCCATACCCGCGCACACACACACACACACACACACACAAACATATATACACATACACACACACAAACGCACGTAACCCGCACACGCATACACACACACGCACACGCACACACACACACCCAAGTGCGCGCGCGCACACACACACACACACACACGCGCGCGCGCGCGCACACACACACACACACACACACACACACGCGCGCGCGCGTACACACACGCACGCACGCACACGCACACACACACACACACACACACACACACACACACACACACACACACACACACACACACACACACACACACACACACACACACACACACCTAGCTAATGCACAACAGCTACATGAGAGGTTGTGGCTGGGTCATGCAATCATGCAAACTAATAATGTTAAACAAAATTACGTAGTTATTGAAACACTAGGTTAGACAAAGATATACGCCGTTACTGAAGTGGTTATGTTGCTTGTATGAGGCCATGCGCATGTTCCTATTGGAGAGGAAGGCAACATCCCAAAAAGCCTTTTTCAACGATAAATGTAATTACAATAATTCAACAGCATATGACGATGACGATGACGATGATGATGATGGGGGTGGTGGTGGTGGTGGTGGTGGTGGTAATGTTGAAGGTCTTAAACTTATAAAACACTCAGTATTCTAATGCAAACCCTGCTGCTGCTGCTGCTGCATTGATGATGATGATGATGATGATGACGACGACGACGACGAGGACGATGATTATGATGGTGATGGTGAAGGCCTTAAACTTATAGAACGCTCAGTATTCCTGGACAAGACCCTACGATGATGATGATGATGATGATGATGATGATGATGATGATGATGATGACGTCAACGACGACGACGACGATGTTGATGGCAATAACAATAACTGCTCAAACACCACACAGACACGAGTGTTGAAACTCTCTTGAAGACGACTCGAGCTCTCGCCCCCGGATCTCCAAACTGGACCCCAAGGCCAAAGATCCGAGAGGAAAAGGCAGTAGGCTAAGTACATTGTGTCTGAAGTCTACTTTTGTCACCTTACCGTCCCCGTCCGCTTCCGCTCATGCTCTTCGCTGTAACACTACTCTACACATATCTACTATCACTGGCGGGAGCTGCCACAAGAATCATTTTTGTAGCGACAAAAAAAATACGTGTTTGTCACGACAAACACGTCTTTTGTCGCGACAAAAGTATGCTTGCGGCGAATTTTTTTTGTCGTGTTTGTCGCGACAAAAATATTTTGTCGCGACAAACATAATTTTGTCGCGACAAAAGTTTTGTTGCGGCAAGCATACTTTTGTCGCGACAAAAATGATACTTGTGGCAGCTCCCGCCAATGATAATCTACAACACTAACTTCCTCTAAAATGGTCGGGTTGGGCAAGATACTTCTTGCACTCTTCCTGCAAAGAAGGAGGAACGCTAAACACAAAAGACGCATCATTCAGCAGACATATATACCGAAAACAAAGTGCAATATATTTCATTTGGAGCCATACAAAATGTCTTTCACAAGGACAGTATGTAAAAACCAGACATGCAGCATTGCAAACAGCAGAAAAACTCCTAGCGATTATCTACACAAGACAGAAGTTGGGTATGAAAGGAGTTGCAATGAAAAAATTGATTTGTATGACTGCGTACGCAAAAAACCCAGGCCGGGAGTTCAAGAATTATGAGGACAAACTGTACATGTCCTTCGATAATTTTCTTTCTACAAGCAGCGTTTTATCTTTGCTGTAATAAATGATGAAGGGAATTTATTCAGATTTGTGATTTTTTGAAACGTAAACAAGTGTTGTTGTTTTTTGTTTTTGTTTTAAGTAGCGTTATTTTTCGTTATTACTTTTTTTTTTTTAATTCGTCAAACGAAAAAAATAAAATCCATACAAGAACTGTTTGATTATACAACCCAAACTCCAAAACACGGACGCCGTATTTGTTAAATAAGTAACTTGGTCAACTGGATAATCAATTACACGAGTAATTAGGTCGATTAGGTGCGAATATTTAGGTCATTAGATAATCTTGGTCAAGGTGCGAACACACAGTCATAATCCCATTCCCATACTTAATGAAACACCTCACAGTGGAAAAACCCAGGCATAAAACACACCCTCTAAGTTGGCAACAGTTTCAGTGACAATTACTTCCGTCCTGTCCAAAATTACCGTCAGATTATCAACAGGTGCACCTGAAACTGAATTACCAGGATATTGAAATTCTCCTTCAAAGTTTGTTTGGAGGTTTCGTTTGTTTTTGCTTTTTGTTTGTTTGTTTATTTGTTTGTTGTTGTCCACTGGAGCAGGGCGTCGAGTTTGGGGTGAGGGAGTGGGGATGGGGGGGGGGGGGGGGGGGGGGGGGAGGGGGGGGAGAGATTCGGGGGGTGGGGGGGGGGTGGTGGCGGGGCCTGAGCGTATTTAAGTCCTTATTTATAAATCAAAAGTATGCATTCACACCTAATCCCCTGTTGGCAGCTGCAGACGCATCAAAGGCGTGCACGCTCAACAAGGCTGCTATGAACTGCCATCCGGGGAAATGAGTACATGTTACGGTCTGTAAAGCCTCTTAATTCCAGATCTGCTTCGCTGCACTGTGTGGGGTGGGGTCCCGAGTCCAGTCTACTCACCCGTGAAAATGGTATTATTGGCTCTGGCGTGTTATTGTCACTTCTTCGTTATTGACACGGAGGCGCTACTGTCACTTCTTCGCTATTGACATTAGCGTGTTACTGTCACTGGTGTGTTACTGTCATTCTTGTGTTGTTGCCACTTGCGTGTTACTGTCACTGGTGTGTTTACTGTCACCGGTGGGTTACTATCACTTCTTCACTAGTGCCACCGGTATGTTACTGTACCTTCTTAGTTACTGTCACTGGTGTGTGGTGTGTTACTGTCATTGGTGTGTTATTGCCACTGGTGTATTACTGTGACTGGTGTGTTATTGCCAATGGTGTGTTACTATCACTTCTTAGTTACTTCCACAGGTGTGTTACTGTCACTTCTTAGTTATTGCCACAGGTGTGTTACTGTCACTTCTTAGTTACTCCCACTGGTGTGTCACTGTCACTTGTGTGTTACTGTCACTTCTTAGCTACTCCCACTGGTGTGTTACTGTCACTGGTGTGTTACTGTTACTTCTTAGTTACTGCCACTGGTGTGTTATTGTCACTTCTTAGTTACTGTCACTGGTGTTTTACTGTCACTTCTGAATTACTGCCACTGGTGTGTTACTGTCACTGGTGCGTTACTGTCACTGGTGCGTTACTGTCACTGGTGTGTTACTGCCACTGGTGTGTTACTGTCGCTTCATAGTTACTGCCACTAGTGTGTTACTGTCACTTCATAGTTACCGCCATTGGTGTGTTACTATAACTTCTTAGTTACCGCCACTGGTGTGTTACTGCCACTTCATAGTTACCGCCACTGGTGTGTTACTGTTACTTCTTAGTTACTGCCAATGGTGTGTTATTGTCACTTCTTAGTTACTGCCACTGGTGCGTTCGGGTGTGTTACTGACATGGGTGTGTTACTGCCACACTCTTTCTGCTGGTTTCTTTACACTTGGTACAAAGGGAACTAGGGAACTGTTATGGTGAAAGGTGTAACTCACTGGTTCCCCTTGTATCCGATTGTAGGGATGACGCCACACGTTTGCACTAGTTCCCAATATACGGGGTTATTGGGGTGACGGGTAATTTCCATCGCTTCCCAATATACGGTTTTTATGGGGTGACGGGTTATTTCCATCGGTTCCCAATATACGGGGCTATTGGGTGACGGAGTATTTCCATCGGTTCCCAATATACGAGGTTACTGGTTGACGGAGTATTTCCATCGGTTCCCAATATACGGGGTTATTGGGTGACGGAGTATTTCCATCGGTTCCCAATATATGGGGCTATAGGGTGACGGAGTATTTCCATCGGTTCCCAATATACGAGGTTATTGGGTGACGAAGTATATCCACCGGTTCCCAACATACAGGGTTATTGGGGTTACAGATTATTTACATCCGTTCCCAATATACTGGGTTATTGGGGTGACGGGGTATTTCCACTGGTTCCCAATATACGTTTTTTATGGGGTGACGGGTTATTTCCGTCGGTTCCAAATATACGGTGTTACTGGGGTGACGGGTTATTTCCATCGGTTCCCAATGTACGGGTATTGGGGTGACAGGGTATTTCCACTGGTTCCCAATATCCGGGGTTATTGGGGTGACGGGTACTTTCCATCGGTACAGACTATAGGTTTACGTGTCAAACGTTCACTGGTTCCCAATATATCGGGTTGTATGGTTACGGGGTCAAACTTTCAACAGTTCACAATATACCAGGCTGAATGGATGACTAGGTCAAACATTCGCTGGTTCCCAATATACCTGGCTTTTTGGATTACGGGGTCAAACTTTCACTGATTCCCAATATACCGGGTTGTAGGGGTGACGGGGTTAAACTCTCACTGGTTCCCCATATACCGGGTTGTAGGGGTGACGGGGTTAAACTCTCACTCGTTCCCAATATACCGGGTTGTTGGGGTGACGGGGTTAAACTCTCACTGGTTCCCAATATACCGGGTTGTTGGGGTGAGTGGGACAAACTGACCATGAGAACAAACGTACCGCCCTTCAGCAAAGACAGTCTGCCCAAAAGTTCGCATTTGCAGGTGGCACTTTCTTCTGCCGTTCACCAAACAGCCAGTAATACTTATGTCAAATCCTCAAGCGCGCTTGTTTTTGTTGTCGTTTTGTTTGTGTGTGTGTGTGTGTGTGTGTGTGTGTGTGTGTGTGTGTGTGTGTGTGTGTGTGTGTGTGTGTGTGTGTGTGTGTGTGTGTGTGTGTGTGTGTGTGTGTGTGTGTGTGTGTGTGTGTGTGTGTGTGTGTGTGTGTGTGTGTGTGTGTGTGTTTGTGTGTGTCTGTGTGTGTGTCTGTATGTATATATGTGTGTGTGTGTGTGTGTGTGTGTGTGTGTGTGTGTGTGTGTGTGTGTGTGTGTGTGTGTGTGTGTGTGTGTGTGTGTGTGTGTGTGTGTGCAGTAGTAAACGTAGTAGTAGACGCAGTAGTGGTACTAGTTTTGAAATTTAGTATGATGATGAAGTGATGCTTAATGTCCTCAGATGTCGGCTGACATATTAGGGACAGGCTGTGACCAATGCCGAAGCATGGTTCAATAAACCTTTACGTCCACGGAAGCCAGAAGGCTCGTTAGGACGGACAGCCCAGGACGGCCACCTCGACTCTCACACAGCTCCTGAACTATGAAATTTAGTACCTGGGTCAAAGCCCTTATAAGCTTTCTTCAATCAGTAGCAAAGCGCTCATTCGGTCTTTCGTTTTCTTCTTCCCTTCCTTCCTTCCTTCCTTCCTTCCTTGTCTTTCCTTTCGTTCTTCCTTTTCTGTTCTTGTTGTTGTTGGTTTGCCTGCTTACCAGCCTTTCCTGCTTGTTTGCTTGCTTGCTCAAGCGGCGCTTTGAGATTGGCTACTTACACCAGAACGTCAGGCCCTTTTTGTTCTTCTTCTTGTTTTTACCCAATTCAGAAACAGAAATACCTGTTTTTCTGCAAATTGAATGCTTTGGGCTCAGTGTCTTTTGCTGTAGGACCAGGGTTTTTAGATGAGAGACTGTCAACAGACGGGCTAGTGTGGGCAGTGCTAAGGAGGGGGGCAGAAGGAAAGCTTGCATCCATTTACCTCCTGCAGATCCCGTGTGCACAGAGAGAAAGAACAAAGGCAGCATAGAAATGTTATTACACAGCCAGACATCAATAACTCACAGAAATCAACGTCTAAATTAGACTGTCAGACATCAATAACTCACAGGAATCAACGTCTAAGCCAGACTGTCAGACATCAATAACTCACAGAAATCAACGTCTAAATCTGACTGTCAGACATCAAGAAATCAACTTTTAAACCAGACTTTTAGACATCAATAAATCAAAGAATTTAACGTCTAAACCTGACTGCCAGATATCGAGAAATCAAAGAATTTAACGTCTAAACCAGACTGTCACTGAAAGTAGGCCAGTACAATCAGACGTCAGTCTTGCAAACCACACACGTCGTTATTCACATTACAAAATAATACGACGTTAAATCAAATAACAGCAACGCCTTCAAATAATAGCAAAGATATTACTGATTAAATAGTAACACTGTTACTATAACCAAACAATAACAATGCTACTAATAACCAAATAAGAATAATGAGGTAATAACAACTGAACATATAACAATGACACTAAAACACAATTACCAATAATACCGTTCAAAATTAAATAACAATGATGCTAAATGCAATAATCAAACAGCAACAGCGATACCAATAATACAACTAACAACAACGATATCAATTACCAAATAATAGCAGTTATAAAACAACGATGATACAAGCTATTAACCCCTTCACTGCCCCAGACTGTAAAATTTCCGGGCTGAAAGATGCTTTCAGTGCAAACAGTGTATTTTCCTGTCCTACAACACATCTACTTTCAATGCTACGTTTTGATGAAAATCTTTCACATGGCAGTGCGAAACAGAAGACAAAAAGGCTAAGGGCTTCAAATTTTGCCCTTTTATTGGTCGTTTTCAAGTGACATCGTGGCAGTGAAGGGGTTAATAGCAGTTATAAAACAACGATGATACAAGTTATCAAGGAAATAATACGTGACACTTGCATAGTAACAATCAGTTAATAACACCGATACTATACCAATGCTGGCGCAACAATAATGTCACTAATCACCGAAATAATATATGTATATAAAACAACAAAACAAATTATTATCACAGGAAATTGCAAAAGGGACAACTGCGGTTGAAAACCAGGACAGCACTGTTGGAGTAGACCTTATGCATGGTTTTATGGTGTACACAGAACTTGTGCTGAGACCGCAGCAGTTTCACGTCGCACCCGTGAAACAACATTAATTTTGCAACAACCAAAAAATCAGTACACCATCTCGGTGGAGAAGAAGAAGAAGAAGAAAGAGAACGAGAAGACAGTCACCAATTCAGAATTACATGCCAAATGAGCACAGTGAGTCTGCTCGCGAGCGCCGGGAATAACTCTAAATAAAAGCGATCAATAAATAAACAGACCATCTGACACAACCAGTGCACATGCCGGTCTTCGGGTTGTTCTGAACAAAATAGTGCCCCTTGCGTTATGGAGGCTGCCCCTTGCGTTATGGAGGCTGCCCCTTGCGTTAAGGAGGCTGCCCCTTGCGTTAAGGAGGCTGCCCCTTGCGTTATGGAGGCTGCCCCTTGCGTTATGGAGGCTGCCCCTTGCGTTAAGGAGACTGCCCCTTGCGTTATGGAGGCTGCCCCTTGCGTTAAGGAGGCTGCCCCTTGCGTTATGGAGGCTGCCCCTTGCGTTAGGAGGCTGCCCCTTGCGTTATGGAAGGCTGCCCCTTGCGTTATGGAGCCTGCCCCTTGCGTTATGGAGGCTGCCCCTTGCGTTATGGAGGCTGCCCCTTGCGTTAAGGAGGCTGCCCCTTGCGTTATGGAGGCTGCCCCTTGCGTTATGGAGGCTGCCCCTTGCGTTATGGAGGCTGCCCCTTGCGTTATGGAGGCTGCCCCTTGCGTTAAGGAGGCTGCCCCTTGCGTTATGGAGGCTGCCCCGCTGAGCTCTAAACCCTTCCTCCAACAAAAATCGGAAAATGTTCGGGGCAATCCCCTTTGTCAAGCTACAAAACGATTATCAGTTAAGCGGTAAAAAAAAACGATGAAAAATGAGATGAGAAGCGAAATAACTTATCTGTTTTGGTTAAGCTGTTGTTTTCTTGTCCACTGGAAGAATTATCCCGAAAATGTGCAGATTGTGTGTATGTGTCCTAATAAATGTGTAGATTGTGTGTATGTGTCCTAATAAATGTGTAGATTGTGTGTGTAGGTGTCCTAATAAATGTGTAGATTGTGTGTATGTGTCCTAATAAATGTGTAGATTGTGTGTAGGTGTCCTAATAAATGTGCAGATTGTGTGTATGTGTCCTAATAAATGTGTAGATTGTGTGTATGTGTCCTAATAAATGTGTAGATTGTGTGTATGTGTCCTAATAAATGTGTAGATTGTGTGTATGTGTCCTAATAAATGTGCAGATTGTGTGTATGTGTCCTAATAAATGTGTAGATTGTGTGTATGTGTCCTGATAAATGTGTAGATCGTGTGTATGTGTCCTAATAAATGTGTAGATTGTGTGTATGTGTCCTAATAAATGTGCAGATTGTGTGTATGTGTCCTAATAAATGTGTAGAATGTGTGTATGTGTCCTAATAAATGTGTAGATTGTGTGTATGTGTCCTAATAAATGTGTAGATTGTGTGTATGTGTCCTAATAAATGTGTAGATTGTGTGTTTGTGTCCTAATAAATGAGCGTTCTTTTGAACCTTTCATGTTTTCGGATCCATCCTCCAACAGTTAGTGTTGGCACAAGCTTTCCAGCTAAGCACCATCTGGTACCGTGTTGACTGGTCAAACGCACGACGATCTGAGTCTAATTCCAGAGTTCAGCTGAATATGATTTGCCTCATGTATGTCAACAGTGACAGCGCGTCATGACATAATTTTAAAATGTGCATGGATCGCTACATGTTTTGAACGTAGGCGTCATTACATATTTTCAACGCGTGCCTCGTTACATATTTTCAACGTGTGCGCCATTACACGTTTTTAACATGTGCGTCATTACCTCTTTTCAACGCGTGTGTCAATACCTACTTTCGACGTGCACGTCATTACCTATTTTCAACGTGCACGTCATTACCTATTCTCAACGCGTGCGTCATTACACTATTTTCACCGAGTGCGTCACTTCCTATTTTCAACGCGTGTCTCATTACACATTTTCACCGTGTGCGTCATTACACATTTTCACTGTGTGCGTCATTACACATTTTCACTGTGTGCGTCATTACACATTTTCACCGTGTGCGTCACTTCCTATTTTCAATGTGTGCGTCTTTACATATTTTCAAGGTTTTGGTCGGAATCCGCGAGTCTTTCGCTCTGTTGCCGTGCTTCAGTTTGTGGCCCTGACCCGGGGGCCATTCTAAGAGTTTTTCAGCCTCGCGGAATACTATCTCTGACGTCACTTCTGATTAGTGGCTGAAGCTGTTCGCGTGATGGCGGCAGCCTGGTGCCCTCCATTCTTAACCCAAGAAGCTTTCCGTCAAAAGAATATACACACTGCCTAATACGAAAGCGTTTAAAAGTGAAAAGGCACAGAGACTTTGGTACTGTGTGCTCTGATCTACAACGGAATGGTTGTCAAGTGTTGTGCAGGGTGGCAAGGGAAGCAATCCAGGGCGTGTTTAAAAAAAGAATTAACCAGAGCATATCCAGCTTTCCGTCTGATAGAAGCTGAAGCTTCAGTTAAACCTGCCACATGTCCCTTGCTACTTGACTGAAATCGGAAAACTGCTCACGTAGAGGAAAGAATGTTCTTTAAAAAGCCCCGGGCAGTATTCACTGTGTAGCTGAAGTGCAGCTTCCAGCATAAAAAACGTTAATTTTATTACAGAAAGAAATGCCAAGCACGAGAAAACGTCTACAGCGGCTTTCGCCGACATGACGTAAAAAGCAGCACTTTACCAGCACAAGACTTGGCTGAACCGTCTGATACACAGCCGAGGCGATTTTCCAACATAGGACTTTCCAGACTCTGTGAAACACAGCTGAGGTTGAGGGCCAAACCCTGTGATACACAGCTGAGGTTGAGGGCCAAACCCTGTGATACACAGCTGAGGTTGAGGGCCAAACCCTGTGATACACAGCTGAGGTTGAGGGCCAAACCCTGTGATACACAGCTAGGTGAGGGCCAAACCCTGTGATACACAGCTGAGGTTGAGGGCCAAACCCTGTGATACACAGCTGAGGTTTGAGGGCCAAACCCTGTGATACACAGCTGAGGTTGAGGGCCAAACCCTGTGATACACAGCTGAGGTTGAGGGCCAAACCCTGTGATACACAGCTAGAGGTTGAGGGCCAAACCCTGTGATACACAGCTGAGGTTGAGGGCCAAACTCAGTGATACACAGCTGAGGCTGAGCGTCAGACCCAGTGATACACAGCTAGAGGTTGAGGGCCAAACCCTGTGATACACAGCTGAGGTTGAGGGCCAAAGTTCGTCTTTGCGAACACCCAATAAAGACAGACGTCCAAAGCACCTACCAAAAACAGGTGTTTCCGCAAACCCACTACAGACAGACGTCCCAACGCACCTAAAAAAAGAAGGTGCTTGCGCACTCCCATAAAGACACAGATGTCTGCGTATACCCACAAAAAACAGACGTCACAGCGCACCTACAAAAACGAAAACAGGTGCTTGCACACTCCCATACGGACACAGGGGTCTGTGCACACTCAGAAAAGACAAACGTCCCAACGCACTTATTTTTTTTTTATTTTTTAAAGTGCCTGAGCACTCCCATAAGGACACGGGTGTCTGCGCATACCCACAAAAGACAGACGTCCCAACGAACCTACAAAAAACGAAAACAGGTGCTCGCGCACTCCCATAAGGACACGGGCGTCAGCGCACAACGGCGAAGCGCTTGGCGTTCAGCCGTGCACCGAAAAAATACACTGAGACGCAGAAGCAACGCAACGGTGAGTGAAGGAAAACGACTTACATTCCGTGGTGACATTTGCGCGTGCGATGCGCCACTCCTCCCCCGCAGGTCCTCGAGCAGGCCGATGCCTCGCTCCAGTTTCCCCACATCCCGTAGTCGTTGCCCTTTGCAAGCGGGACAAACAGCAAGGGGGTAAGAGCCGGATGGGGGGAAATAAGGACAGAGGAAGCGGCAACCTTCCCAGTTACTGTGATGCAATACAAGTGAATCTTCCTAGAGTGCCTACACGTGCCTACAGGTGTAGCGATAGGTATATATAATCTCCCTCTTCCTCCCCACCTCCGTACCCCATTCCTCCCTTCTCCCCGTCCCTAATAAGCCTTATGGTTTCTGTGGACGTTAAGCACCATGTTTACTTAATGCCTACACCTAAGGTGAGCCCGAAGCGGATGATGTTAAACAATGGGGTCGTTTAAACTGTGTAGAATTAAAAGGATAAGGAAACCCTACTAATTACGTTAGAAGTTACACAACAACACTTCATTCAACGTATTTCTCGTCACTTCCAACGCGCGCGCGCCGCGCGCACACACGCACGCACGCACGCACGCACGCACGCACGCACGCACGCACGCACGCACGCACACACACACACACACACACACACACACTCTCGCACGCACGCGCGCACATACACACACACACATGCACACGTACATACACACATGTACAGACATACATATATACATGCACACACGCACATGCACACACATGAACACACACACACGCACACGCACGCACGCACACCACACACACACACACACACACACCACACACACACACACACACACACACACACACACACACACACACTCACACACACACACTCACACACACACGTACCTGCCCATGCGTAAGTGCTATACAGAAGCACAGCATTAAAACTGTCTGCCCCTTCATGATGTTTGAGTGCAGAGCTATGATATATGACGTCAATCGCAGTCTTCGACGTCACTACGGCTGATGAGTCACTGTCACCTGGATGACGTCATTAGGTCTGTGTGACGTTGCGATCAGTCCTCACGAGGAAAGGCAAGCTGGTCCTCCTGGACAGAAAAAGAGAACAGCAAAGCGTTAATTCTGCGTCAATACTAACACTGTTCCGCTTCGGCACACCCCTTTCTCTGTTGAGTTATAACCTCGCAATAAACATTTAGTCCCTAAGGACATTCTGTAGGGAGAATTTGCCTTGGGCAAACGACTACCTGGACGGCCTCACCCGCGCTTCAGGGATGCGTAGGCAAGCAAAGAATGTATACGAGCGTGACCTCAGAGCGCCTCGCATTGTTGTAAACACCTGAGAGAAGGCTGCGTAAGACTGTGCCAGCTGGAAACAGCGGCCACTCGCGGATTTTCCACAGAGCAGAGGAGACCAGGAGTCAGACAGAGTCAGAGAGAGGAGAACAGGAGTTAGAGAGAGAAGAACAGGAGTCAGAGAGAGAGAACAGGAGTCAGAGAGAGAGAGAACAGGAGTCAGAGATAGAGGAGAACAGGAGTCAGAGAGGGGAGAACAAGAGTCAGAGAGCAGAGGAGAACAGGAGTCAGAGAGAGAGGAGAACAGGAAGCAGAGAGCAGAGGACAGTAGAACGCAGAGAACAACGAGAACATGAGACAAAGGGAGAGAAGAACAGAGGAGAACAGGAGGCAGAGATAGAGGAGAACAGGAGGCAGAGAGAGGTGAGAACAGGAGGCAGAGAGAGAGGCGAACAGGAGGCAGAGAACATAGGCAAACAGGAGGCAGAGAACACAGGAGAACAGGAGGCAGAGAGAGAGAGAGAACAGGAAGCAGACAGCAGCGGAGAACAGGGGGTAGAGAACAGAGGAGAACAGGAGGCAGAGAACAAAGGAGGAGAATAGGAGGAGAACAGGAGGCAGAGAGAGAAAACAGGAGGCAGACAGCAGAGGAGAACAGGAGGCAGAGAGAGCAGAGGAGAACAGGAGGCAGAGAACAGAGGAGAACAGGAGGCAGAGAACAGAGGAGGAGAACAGGAGGCAAAGACAGCAGAGGAGAACAGGAGGCAGAGAGCAGAGGAGAACAGGAGGCAGAGAGAGAGAGAGAGAACAGGAGGCAGAGAACAGAGGAGAACAGGAGGCAGAGAATAGAGGAGAACAGGAGGCAGAGAGCAGAGGAGAACAGGAGGCAGGAGGGTGAGGAGAGGCAAGAAGGCAGGATTTGTGCACAGAGAGCAGACATGAAAGACGACAGCTACAAATGCAAGCACGTGCAACATGGATTGCCACTCCAGTGTGGGCTTTTTCAACCATCAGTGACGTCTCATCACGGCCTGAACTATGAGTTAACTGGTTGGTTAGTTGGCTGGTTTGTTGATTGGTTACTTAGTTAACTGGTAGCTTGGTTGGTTGGTTGGTTGGCTGGTTTAACATCCTGTTAACCAGGGCTGTCCAAAGTACGAATTCCATAGTCTTCCGAGAGATAAGGATGCCGACCGCTGATGACGAATGGCGGAAAAACGGAACAACGTCAGTGATGAAGAATGGCGGAGAAACAGAACAACGTCAGTGATGCAGAATGGCGGAAAAACAGAACAACGTCAGTGATGAAGAATGGCGGAAAAAGAGAACAACGTCAGTGGTGATGGCGGAGAAACAGAACAACGTCAGTGAAGCAGAATGGCGGAGAAAGAGAACAACGTCAGTGATGGAGAATGGCGGAGAAAGAGAACCACGTCAGTGACGCCTGCAGCTGGTTTCGTAACACGCTTTTTGAGTCTTCCAGCGTTTCAACAAGATCTAGGTGCTTGTCTGCGCCGGTCCGAAGCGGCCTTGCAACAGCATCTTCCAGTCTTTACTCCACTGAATTCAATTGCAAGCAACTTTGCTGTCCGTTGGAATACTGTTGTATTGAAGTTTATTACCTCTGAGCATCAGGCTTTTCCGTGCAAAACAAAATCAATGAAGGCTGACAGCCCACATGTTGAAATCAGCAACAGAGAGATGCAGAAAAACAGCAGACGAGACTTTCTTTCACTCAGTCTGGATGGATATGCAAATTCCTTAGAGCCGAAACAAAATTGATTTTATTTTAATATCCATCTATCAGGCATTCCTTCCTCTTCCCACTCCCCCCCCCCCCCCCCCCCCCCCCCCCCCCCCCGACACACACACACCACCTCCTCCTCTCTCCAGTGCCGGCCCAAAATCATACCAGCGCGCGTTAGATGCCTTTTAGCTCAACGACAGAGAAGAACTAAAAAAGCGAACTCAGTTCAGAAAGGTTCTTCAGAGTTTAAAATCGTGATGGCTGGCGGGTAAAAGATTTTTTGAAACAGTGCATTTTTGTAGGTTTCTGTTCTGTTTCTGCACGCGAGGGGCACTTTGAGTCGCCAGCACGACGGCCGCGGATGAATGTGAAATTGAGTGGATGGGTTCGATCACCACGATTTTTGGCTGGGTTTGCGCCCGACGCGCTGGTGGATCGGGTCTGAAAGTGGCTTTTGCTGAGATCCGACATTTATTTCTCAGCGCCACGCTAACGACTCGTGCCAGCCTCGTTCTGGTGTTAATGGATCATACAGTGAGGCCAAGATACAAGATTAGAGGCAAAAACACCCTTATAACAAGGGCACATATACGCAAAAACACCCTTATAACAAGGGCACGTATACGCAAAAACACCCTTTGAACAAGGGGGCTTGTTCTAAGATGTCATTTGCGAAACTAAACCTCTTCGGCTTTCTATGAGGAAAAGGTCGCTGACGTACGGTGTTAAGAATGGATAAATAACTGTTTTTGCAAGACCTTCTTCAAGCGACTAAGTGCATCGCTTATGTACTGTACACCCACACGAAAATACGAAAATGGGCTGGAGAGAGAGAGAGAGAGAGAGAGAGAGAGAGAGAGAGAGAGAGAGAGAGAGAGAGAGAGAGACACACACACACACACACAGACAGAGATACAGAGAGAGAGAGAGGGGAGAGAGAGACAGACAGACAGACAGACAGACAGACAGACGAGCAGAGCAAAACAGAAGACAGAAAAAGAGAGAGCAGAGATAGAGCTAGAGAGAGTAGCGAGAGAGAGAGAGAGAGAGAGAGAGAGAGAGAGAGAGAGAGAGAGAAGGAGAGAGAGAAACGAAGACAGAGCTAGAGCTAGAGAGAGCTAGCGAGAGAGAGAGAGAGGGAGAGAGAGAGAGAGAGAGAGAGAATCCTATAAACGAATACAATCCTAGCGTAATCACATGATTATCTGAACATTAGAAAACCAACAGCACAGTTCTACGAAAATGTTCCACTCAGTTCCTATAGATGATTGTTTCACGCCGCAATGCAATGGGAGTCAGCCGAGGGAAAACCAAGAGTGTGTTGGTTCCGGGTGACAGACGGACAGGACATGCCTCTCTGGCGATGTTCCAGACCCTGGCTTTGTGTCAAACGGTGACCTGTCAGTGAAAGCAAGGCAGGACGAAACAATGGAGGCCAGGCTGGCAAGAAAGGAAAGGAAGGGACGGGACGGGAGGGAGGTGGAGCGGTGAGGGGGGGGAGGGGGGGGGGGGCAGAAAAGGATGCATCTTCTTCCCTCCCCCCGCCTCGCTCTGGTTTTTTCCCCTGTCTGGCCAAATTGTCCCCTTCCTGCGTGCAACTGCCGGGCCCTGCACTCAGCACTGTCGCGGCGACAAGCACAGGCATCTGGAACCTCCACCACCGTCTGTGCAACGTCGGGCACAAGCGAGGGAACAGTAACTAAGTAAACATGGTGCCTAACGTCTTCAGAAACCATCAGGCTTATCAGGGACGGGGAGAAGGGGGGGGAGGGGGTATGGAGGTGGTAAGTAAGTAAACACGGTGCTTAACGCCCGCAGAAAGCATCAGGCTTATTAGGGACGGGGAGAAGGGGGAAAGGGGGTATGGAGGTGGTGAGTAAGGAAACACGGTGCTTAACGCCCGCAGAAAGCATCAGGCTTATTAGGGACGGGGAGAAGGGGGGAAGGGGGTATGGAGGTGGGGGAAGAGGGAGAGTATATACCTATCGCTACACTGTCACCACCGCTACTCTGTCACCACCAGAATGACTCCTGCATCAAGATGGGCAATGATGTGAGCCATTTTAAAGTTTTATTAATTATGAGGGACAAGGTCACAAGACAGTGTCCACAGACCACAACATTTGAAGAGAAAGGAGAGCCGAAGCGGATTCGAACCGAGGTCCCTCTTGCTTACCAGCCTAACGCCTTACCGCTAGGCCAAACCGGCTCACAGCGAGGGAACAATAATAATAGGGAATTTATAAAGCGCTGGATTCCAGGACTTGAGTTATCTGTCGCAGTATCAAAGGGAGGCAAAGACTGGAATAAAACACGAAGGGGTAGGAACCGGAGAAGCAGACACGAGATAGGTAGCATTCCTGACGGCAGGCAAACCGTAGCGAGCTATATTCTCACCTAGCCCAAGTGTAAATACGGCATCCTTCGAGTTTTCAGCCGACGGGTCTTATTTCTTACGCCCATGACCTCAGGAGTTGCTATGGTACAGTATATGACCATAACGTTTACAGTACGCTCTCTAATAATAATAATAATAATGTACATTTATCATGCGCTCATCAACGCCCTGAGCGCTCACATGATACATATTAACCTAAATATGATATTCTATACACATGTAGAGCATAGTCCTACCAAAACAATTTACATAAAGTATTATTAAAACACACACACACACACACACACCACACCCCACACACACACACACACACACACACACACACACAACAAAAAAAAACCACTACAAACACACACACACACAAACACACACACACACAAAACACACACACACACACACACACACACACACAATGACTGTAGCAGAAACGGGTACTGATATTAGTTAGGATGGAAATACTGTGAGAAGAGGAAGTTTTCAGTTGGCTTAAGATGACAGGGTTGAGCAGTGTCTAAGGTCTTGTGGGGAGTGAATTCTAAATGTGGGGTCCAAAGCAAGAGAAGGTGCGAAAGCCATGAGTCCTGCGTTTGTATTGTTGGATTTCCAGCATGCGGGTGTCAGAAGAAGAGCGTAGTGTACGAGACAGAGTGTAAGATTTGCTAGGGTACACTATAATTTATGATATAGCGGACACTATACATTTAAAATATGATATAGCGGACACAATACGATTATATGATATAGCGTTCATTGTTATATGATATAGCGTTCACTGTATGATTTGCTGGGGTTAGTTAGTTGGTGCTTTGAGCTCAGTCAGTCACATAGGGGTATACCAGGGGTATACTATAATGCTTTGCTAGGGTACACTACTATTATTTGCTACGGTACACTATTATGATTTGCTAGGGTATAGTATTATGATTTGCTTGGGTACACTATTATGATTTGCTAGGGTACACTATTATGATTTGTTGGGGTACACTATTATGATCTGCTGGGGGTACACTATTATGATTTGCTGGGGTACATTACTATGATCTGCTTGGGTACACTGTCATGATTTGTTGGGGTACACTATTATGATCTGCTGGGGGTACACTATTATGATTTGCTGGGGTACACTACTATGATCTGCTTGGGTACACTGTTATGATTTGCTGGGGTACACTACTATGATCTGCTTGGGTACACTGTTATGATTTGCTGGGGTACATTATATGATTTGCTGGGGTACGTTATATGACCGTGCCGAAGGTCTTCAAACAGACGCACGCGGGTCCAAACCCCTGTCCTCAAGCCTGCGTCACAGTGACGACAGGGCTTTGTAAATTAGGTGGCCATGTCAGGAAAAGACAACTGCACGGCCAGCGAGGCAGCCTGGCAGGGGAGATAATGAGCTCCACGTGTCAAAGCGCGGGGGAGGGTGGGGGCACCTCTGTCCCCTGACACGACTCAAGTGTTTCAGCGTCCATAGCAACCTCTTGAGGGGCGGAGGGAAGGGGGGCCGGCTGGAGGGAGGATTCATCTCACAGGTGGGGTGGGGGGGCGGGGGGGGGGGGGGGAGGAGGAACTGCAACACTGTGCACAAAGTCCTCGGTAGAAGAACAAGAGACGTAAACTGCTGTAGTGAAAACAAGGCAAGGGGTGGTGGGGGGTGGCGGGGAAGGGTGCGGGTGGAGGGGATGGGGATGGGGGGGGGAGGTGCGGTCGGCTGTCTACATCAACACTTAACTGGTTCGTATGGAACAAAATAGCCTTGCGGCAGTTAAGGGTATTCAATTCGAAAACTGAAACACGTGTGTGTGTGTGTGTGTGTGTGTGTGTGTGTGTGTGTGCGTGTGTGTGTGGTGGTGTGTGGTGTGTGTGTGTGTGTGTGTGTGTGTTGTGTGTGTGTCTGTGTGTGTTGTTGGTGCTTCCCCCTGTGTGTGTGTGTTGGGGTTTTGTGTGTGTGTGTGTGTGTGTGTGTGTGTGTTTTGGTCTGTTTTGTGTCTTGTGTCTTTTGGCCCTCTGTGTGTCTGTGGCGCGTAGTGTGTTGTGTGTGGGGTGTGTGTGTGTGTGTGTGTGTGGGGTTGTGTGTGAGTGTGAGTGTGTTGTGTGTTTCGTGTGTTTTTGGTTGTGTTTTCTGTGCGCGCGCTCGGTTGTGTGTGTGTGCTGTGCGTGCGTGCGTTGTTGTTTTGGGGGGGGTGTCTGGGTGGGTGTCTGTTCTGTGGCTGTGTTTGTTCTGTGTCTGTGACCCTGGCCTCCCACTGAACCAGGAGCTACTGCTATCTATAACCACGTATGTGTTTCAAGATGACATTTTAGGATCTCACTTCAGGCAGCACTGTCCCGTTACATCAGCGCCAAGCTACACTAGTGACGGCACAACACCAAGCGCTGCTCTCCAAGAACTCGTAAAACAAAAGCCTTGATGGTGAAACTAATTTCTTTCACTGTTCTTTCCCAGGCTTTTCTGCGGAGAAGAGGGATGGGGGGGGGGGGGGGGGGGAAGGGAGAGAAAGGTGAAATGAGGGAGAAAGAACCCTCTCTTTTCCCAGAAAGAGAGAAACGTAAGAGAGAATACACTTGGAAAAACTGAGTGAGAGGCTGACGAGAAAGAGAGACGGAGGCAACGGGCAGTACTAATTAGCCCAGCTTCCTTGGAGAGAGACAGAGAGAGACAGAGAGAGAGACAGAGAGAGAGCTGACCAGACTATTGTACGGCGTATGTCTCTCTGTCTGTCTTAAAATCTAACAACTCTCTCTTCCCTAAGTGAGATGCCATACACCACACAATAGTTTGGTCAGTTCTCAGTCTCTCTGACATTTATCTCTTTCTGAAGAAAACAAAAGTGGAGTTATTCTGTTTGTTTTTTAGATTTTAAGACAGACAGATGGACAGAGAGAGACGCCGTACGCCATACAATGGTCATGGTATATAATCTCTCCCCCCCCCCCCACCCACGGTTTCTGTGGACGTTAAGCACCATGTTTACTTACTTACTTGTTCTTCATCGAGTTACCAGCCATGGCTGGGAGATTGAAAACCAGCACAACACCACACACTCTCAAAATAATTCTTGGATTATCCTGTGACGGCTGCGTGAAGTGGGCTAGTAGCCAGCTGACTGTATTAATAAACATCTGAAACAGAATGACTGCTAGCGTTCTAAAACAAGATCCAAACACAGAAAGGTTCAAACGAACGTTTATTTATTTTAACACGGACACACAGTATGCAAATTTTCGGGGGAATCTCCTTTATCAAGCCACTAAACGACACTTAATCAACAGATAAACGGTCAAAAAACGAAGAAAAATTAAAGGAAAAGACTTATCTCGTTTTGGTTGAGTTTTTACAGCTTGTTCGGTGCTCGGAAGATTGCTGGCATCAAAACAAGATAAGTCTTCTTCTTTCATTTTTCGTCGTTTTTGGCCGTTTGCATACTGTGTCCGTGTTAAAATAAACAAGCGTTCGTTTGAACCTTTCTGTGTTAATAAAATCAAGTCAGAAAAGAAACAGAAAACGTTTCAAGCAAAGGATTGAAGGCACACAAAGTCAAACAGGGCTGAAGACCATGGACCTGTAGATACAGGTCCATGCTGAAGACGGTGGAATAAAATTACCACGAATCAAGGCACTCGAGCGGTCACTTGGCTTTGACAGAAAACTGTTCAAGCAATGGATTGACGGCACATAGAGTCAAACTGGACCGAGGACGGTGGAATAAAATTGTCACAAATCAAGGTACTCGAGCGGTCACTTGGCTTTGACAGAAAACGGTTCAAGCAATGTACTGAAGGTACATAGAGTCAAACAGGGCTGAAGACGGTGGAATAAAATTGTCACGAATCAAGGCACTCGAGCGGTCACTTGGCTTTGACAGAAAACGGTTCAAGCAATGGATTGACGGCACATAGAGTCAAACAGGACCGAAGACGGTGGAATAAAATTGTCACGAATCAAGGCACTCGAGCAGTCACTTGGCTTTGACAGAAAACGGTTCAAGCAATGTATTGAAGGCACATAGAGTCAAACAGGGCTGAAGACGGTGGAATAAAATTGTCACGAATCAAGGCACTCGAGCAGTCACTTGGCTTTGACAGCCACAGCGGGGTGGAGATCCCGCGTGGCGACAGACAGAGCCGCAAGGAAGAGCAACAAAATCATCTCCGCCGCTCTTCCCAACCTGGTGAGCCGGTGTGGCCTAGCGGTAAGGCGTTAGGCTGGTAAGAGGAAGGACCTCGGTTTGATACCGCTTCGGCTCTCCTTTCTCTTCAAAAGTTGTGGTCTGTGGACACTGTCTTGTGACTTTGTCCCTCACAATTACGAAACATTAAAATGGCTCTCATCGCTGCCCACCTTTATGCAGAAATCATTCTGGTGGTGACAGTGTGGTGATAGGTATATAATCTCTGTCTCTCTGTCTCTGTCTCTGTCTGTCTGTCTGTCTGTCTGTCTGTCTGTCTGTCTGTGTCTGTCTTCTCGTCTCTCTCTCTCTCTCTCTCTCTCTCTCTCTCTCTCTCTCTCTCTCTCTCTCTCTCTCCTTCCTCACCTCCATACCCCCGGCTTCCCCCCCCCCCTTCTCCCCGTCCCTAATAAGCCTCATGGTTTCTGTGGACGTTAAGCACCATGTTTACTTACTTACTTACTTCCCAACCACGTTTCTTTGGCCGGCCAGTCACCACATCAAAGTGGACGTCCCTACCGCAGTGACCCTGGTTTTACGAGGCAGGGGATGAGAGAGAAATCACGGGGCGACTTTGGGCACCACACTGTGTCGGGGCCGCCCCTATAGGCGCCGATACACCAGCCGTTTCGGCCATGGACCTATAGATATAGCAAGTAAGTAAACATGGTGCTTAACGTCCACAGAAACCATAGGGCTTATTGGGGACGGGGAGAAGGGGGGAAGGGGGTATGGAGGTTGGGGAAGAGGGAGATTATATACCTATCGCTACACTGTCACCACAAGAATGATTCCTGCATTAAGATGGGCAGCGATGAGAGCCATTTTAAAGCCACAGGACAGTGTCCACAACCCACAACCGTTTTGAAGAGAAAGGAGAGCCGAAGCGGTATCGAACCGAGGTCCTTCCGCTTACCAACCTAACGCCTTACCGGCGGTGACAGTGTAGCGATAGGTATATAATCTCCCTCTCCCCCCCACCTCCATACCCCCCCCCCCCTCTCCGTCCCTAATAAGCCTTAGGGTTTCTGTGGACGTTAAGCACCATGTTTACTTACTTACCTCCATACCCCTTCCCTCTTTCTCCCCGTCCCTAATAAGCCTTAAGGTTTCTCTGGATGTTAAGCACCATGTTTACTTACTTACTTTGCCGTTTCGGACATGGACCTACAGATATAGCGCCCAAAGCGCCTATAGATGTAGGTCTATGGCTTCGGCCATATGCTTGAAAAGGACAGTCCGAGCGCTTGTGTTTTTAGTTGTTCTTTATGTGTCGTCGTATAGGTGAGTCCATTTCTCGAGAGCTGCTCGATTTCTTCAAAAACGTCAAGAATATTTGTTTGCAAGTGAATGTGGGGAATGGCTGCCAAATCGTAATGATATGATATCATATGGTTGTCAGATTTACTTAGGCTAAAAGCCTTTACCTGGTCTTTGCCAGCCAAAGCTATTCTGTCTTAACTTTCAAACACTGAGGTCACTGCGTAATGGAGAGTTCTTGCACGGCAAACACCAACAGTCGACATTCTCAAAGGGGGTGTACCAGGCTGTGTATTCCACTGCCTTTGGCTACCCAACAGCGGAATCAAGAAACAAAGATAATCAATTAGAACTGAAAGACATCACGCGAACACATCAACCAAGACCTTACTCGCCTACAGTAACTCCCACCTAAAAAGCACAGAGCTCAGGAGCTGTGTGAAAGTCGAGGTGGCCGTCCTGTCCCTAATAGTCCTTATAGTCTCATTGAACTTGAACTGGATCTGCAGAGTTCAGGAGCTGTGTGAAAGTCGAGGTGGCCGTCCTGTCCCTAATAGTCCTTATAGTCTCATTGAACTTGAACTGGATCTGCAGAGTCAGGAGCTGTGTGAAAGTCGAGGTGGCCGTCCTGTCCCTAATAGTCCTTATAGTCTCTTGAACTTGAACTGGATCTGCAGAGTTCAGGAGCTGTGTGAAAGTCGAGGTGGCCGTCCTGTCCCTAATAGTCCTTATAGTCTCATTGAACTTGAACGGATCTGCAGAGTTCAGGAGCTGTGTGAAAGTCGAGGTGGCCGTCCGGTCCTAATTCCTTATAGTCTCATTGAACTTGAACTGGATCTGCAGAGTTCAGGAGCTGTGTGAAGTCGAGGTGGCCGTCCTGTCCCTAATAGTCCTTATAGTCTCATTGAACTTGAACTGGATCTGCAGAGCTCAGGAGCTGTGTGAAAGTCGAGGTGGCCGTCCTGTCCCTAATATTCCTTATAGTCTCATTGAACTTGAACTGGATCTGCAGAGTTCAGGAGCTGTGTGAAAGTCGAGGTGGCCGTCCTGTCCCTAATAGTCCTTATAGTCTCATTGAACTTGAACTGGATCTGCAGAGCTCAGGAGCTGTGTGAAAGTCGAGGTGGCCGTCCTGTCCCTAATAGTCCTTATAGTCTCATTGAACTTGAACTGGATCTGCAGAGTTCAGGAGCTGTGTGAAAGTCGAGGTGGCCGTCCTGTCCCTAATAGTCCTTATAGTCTCATTGAACTTGAACTGGATCTGCAGAGTTCAGGAGCTGTGTGAAAGTCGAGGTGGCCGTCCTGTCCCTAATAGTCCTTATAGTCTCATTGAACTTGAACTGATCTGCAGAGTTCAGGAGCTGTGTGAAAGTCGAGGTGGCCGTCCTGTCCCTAATAGTCCTTATAGTCTCATTGAACTTGAACTGGATCTGCAGAGTTCAGGAGCTGTGTTGGGAAAATCGAGGTGGCCGTCCTGTCCCTAATAGTCCTTATAGTCTCATTGAACTTGAACTGGATCTGCAGAGCTCAGGAGCTGTGTGAAAGTCGAGGTGGCCGTCCTGTCCCTAATAGTCCTTATAGTCTCATTGAACTTGAACTGGATCTGCAGAGTTCAGGAGCTGTGTGAAAGTCGAGGTGGCCGTCCTGTCCCTAATAGTCCTTATAGTCTCATTGAACTTGAACTGGATCTGCAGAGTTCAGGAGCTGTGTGAAAGTCGAGGTGGCCGTCCTGTCCCTAATAGTCCTTATAGTCTCATTGAACTTGAACTGGATCTGCAGAGTTCAGGAGCTGTGTGAAAGTCGAGGTGGCCGTCCTGTCCCTAATAGTCCTTATAGTCTCATTGAACTTGAACTGGATCTGCAGAGTTCAGGAGCTGTGTGAAAGTCGAGGTGGCCGTCCTGTCCCTAATAGTCCTTATAGTCTCATTGAACTTGAACTGGATCTGCAGAGTTCAGGAGCTGTGTGAAAGTCGAGGTGGCCGTCCTGTCCCTAATAGTCCTTATAGTCTCATTGAACTTGAACTGGATCTGCAGAGTTCAGGAGCTGTGTGAAAGTCGAGGTGGCCGTCCTGTCCCTAATAGTCCTTATAGTCTCATTGAACTTGAACTGGATCTGCAGAGTTCAGGAGCTGTGTGAAAGTCGAGGTGGCCGTCCTGTCCCTAATAGTCCTTATAGTCTCATTGAACTTGAACTGGATCTGCAGAGTTCAGGAGCTGTGTGAAAGTCGAGGTGGCCGTCCTGTCCCTAATAGTCCTTATAGTCTCATTGAACTTGAACTGGATCTGCAGAGTTCAGGAGCTGTGTGAAAGTCGAGGTGGCCGTCCTGTCCCTAATAGTCCTTATAGTCTCATTGAACTTGAACTGGATCTGCAGAGTTCAGGAGCTGTGTGAAAGTCGAGGTGGCCGTCCTGTCCCTAATAGTCCTTATAGTCTCATTGAACTTGAACTGGATCTGCAGAGTTCAGGAGCTGTGTGAAAGTCGAGGTGGCCGTCCTGTCCCTAATAGTCCTTATAGTCTCATTGAACTTGAACTGGATCTGCAGAGTTCAGGAGCTGTGTGAAAGTCGAGGTGGCCGTCCTGTCCCTAATAGTCCTTATAGTCTCATTGAACTTGAACTGGATCTGCAGAGCTCGGGAGCTGTGTGAAAGACTAGGGGGCTGTCCTGTCCCTAATAGTCCTTATGGTCTCTGTGGACGTAGAGCAACATTGAACTGTAAGTGAGATAGAGCTCAGGAGCTGTGTGAAAGTCGAGGTGGCCGTCCTGGGCTCCCCGCCCTAATAGTCCTTATGGTCTCTGTGGACGTAGAGCAACATTGAACTCAGACCCTCAGAGCACAGGAGCTGATCGTGGGCTCCCCGTCCCTAATAAGCCTTATGGTCTCTGTGCCCGTGGACGTAAAGTTACATTGAGTAGTGAGATAGAGCTCAGGAGCTGTGTGAAAGTCGAGGTGGCGTGGGCGTCCTGGGCTCCGTCCCTAAAAGCCTTATGGTCTCTGTGACTGTGGACGTAAAGTTACATGAGTAGTGAGATAGAGCTCAGGAGCTCTGTGAAAGTCGAGGTGGCGTGGGCGTCCTGGGCTCCCGTCCCTAATAGTCCTTATGGTCTCTGTGACTGTGGACGTAAAGTTACATTGAGTAATGAGATAGAGCTCAGGAGCTGTGTGAAAGTCGAGGTGGCGTGGGCGTCCTGGGCTCCCGTCCCTAATAGTCCTTATGGTCTCTGTGACTGTGGACGTAAAGTTACATTGAGTAGTGAGATAGAGCTCAGGAGCTGTGTGAAAGTCGAGGTGGCGTGGGCGTCCTGGGCTCCCGTCCCTAATAGTCCTTATGGTCTCTGTGACTGTGGACGTAAAGTTACATTGAGTAGTGAGATAGAGCTCAGGAGCTGTGTGAAAGTCGAGGTGGCGTGGCGTCCTGGGCTCCCGTCCCTAATAGTCCTTATGGTCTCTGTGACAGTGGACGTAAAGTTACATTGAGTAGTGAGATAGAGCTCAGGAGCTGTGTGAAAGTCGAGGTGGCGTGGGCGTCCTGGGCTCCCGTCCCTAATAAGCCTTATGGTCTCTGTGACTGTGGACGTAAAGTTACATTGAGTAGTGAGATAGAGCTCGGGAGCTGTGTGAAAGTCGAGGTGGCGTGGGCGTCCTGGGCTCCCGTCCCTAATAAGCCTACGGTTTCTGTGGACGTAAAGCAACACTTCTAGCTTCTCTCACCTAGTATGCGAATAGATAAACGGTACATCGGCCACGGAAGGTACAGCCTCAGAGCTCAGGAGCTGTGTAAAAGTCGAGGTGCACCCCCCCCCCCCCCCCCCCCCCCCCCCCCCCCCCCCCCCCCAACACTCTAGGTCGCCCTGGACTCCCCGTCAGTAACAGTCCTCAATAATTATAGTTTCTGTGGACGTAAAGCAACACTGAACTATATGGTTTCTGTGGACGTAAAGCAACACTGAACTACATGGTCTCTGTGGACGTAAAGCAACACTGAACTACATGGTCTCTGTGGACGTAAAGCAACACTGAACTACATGGTCTATGTGGACGTAAAGCAACACTGAACTACATGGTCTCTGTGGACGTAAAGCAACACTGAACTACATGGTCTATGTGGACGTAAAGCAACACTGAACTACATGGTCTCCGTGGACGTAAAGCAACATTGAACTACATGGTCTCTGTGGACGTAAAGCAACACTGAACTACGTGTTTCTGTGGACGTAAAGCAACACTGAACTTGGTACATCCTCATATCCAACAGGTGACCAGAAACCTCCCTACTAGTTACTTGCTAATCATTGCTGATCTGACCACTGGTCACGTAACACGTCAGGAAGGTCACTAGACGGCCGGGATGTGTCATTTCCATCACAACACTGACCACAGCCGCCAGGGACAGCCAGCAGCCGCGGGGCAGCCGTGTGACCCACCGGTCTCTGTTGTCTCTGTGGCTACACACTGTCTGTCTCACAGTAGTTGTGGCTCGGTTGTTGGTACTCCAATGAAAGCCAGTGTAGGGTAGCTCAAAGTACGCCCCGTCTCCACCCGTCTCTCTCTTTATCATCCCGTGTTTGTTCTTCGCGCTTCGCTGCATTTCGTCCTGTGAAGGTCGTGGTGTGAGACTTGGTGGGGGGGGGGGGGGGATCTCGAGGGGGCGACAGAAGAACAGCTACCGACTGTACGATAGCTTCTTTTCTCCACACGACTGTCGAGTAGACGCACAGCATGAGCAACCGGTTAATAATAATAACAATAATCGAAATTTGTAAAGCGCCTACCCTGCGGCTCAAAGCGCTGAGCAAGCATAGTATAACACACATGATGTACATCCAGATGGAAATGTTATCAGCAATAAAAATGTATATAAAAAAGAAGAGAAAAAAAGCTAACACATAACGTAGACAAGGGGTGTAATCAGAGAGCAGTGCTGCCTCCTAAAAGTCGCAAACTATTTAGGAGGTTCCTGTCAGAATGATACGTTTTCTTGGTCAACACGAAAAGCAAACCTGATACAGTAACTGGATGTGACCACCTGCGGAAAGCCAGAGAGAACAGAGGTGCGCCACCTGACCACTGCGGCCACAAGGTAGTGGCTAAGTAAGTCTGTGGAACAAGTGTGCCGCTTCGCGGGCTCTCCTTTCTCTTCAAAAGTTATCCATGGGCATGTATTTTTATGTGACACTGCACATCACAACTGATCAAATATTAAAATGTATAACCCAGGTGGTGACAGTGTAGCGTTAGACATAGCCTCTCTCTCTCCTCTCTCTCTCTCTCTCTCTCTCTCTCTCTCTCTCTCTCCTCTCTCTCACAACACACACACACACACACACACACACACACACACCACACTCACATACACACACTCAACACACACACACACACACACACACACACACACACACACACACACACACACACACACACACACACACACACACACGCTTTCTGTGATCTCGGTTTCAGCCAGTAACTCTCCAGACACAACTCGGCACGACCAGCAACGTGTTCACTAACATTTTCAGGGCTCTCAGCTCCAAAGGCGTCATCATCATTATCTTCTTCTTCTTCTTCTTCTTCTTCTTCTTCGCCCTGATATAAGCGCACTGGTTGACTGAGCGTAAAACACCAATTTACTTACTCTTCTTCTTCTTCTTTTTCTTCTTCTTACAACTACTACTACTACTACTACTACTACTACTACTACTACTACTACTACTACTACTACTACTTCTAACTCTACTACTTCTTCTTCTTCTTCTTCTTCTTACAACTACTTCTTCTTCTTCTCCTTCTCCTTCTTACAACTACTACAACTACTACTTCTTTTCTTCTTCTTCTTCTTCTTCTTCTTACAACTATACTACTACTACTACTACTTCTTCTTCTTCTTCTCTTCTTCTTCTTCTTCTTCTCTTCTTCTCTCTTCTTCTTCCTTCTTCTTCTCTTACAACACTCTACTACTTCTTCTTCTTCTTCTCTTTTTTTTTGGGGGGGGGTGGGGAGGGGGGGAGGGGTGTGCGCGGGGGAGGGAGGTGGGGAGACGGGCAGTTGACTGACGAAGCGGTCCTGCTTACATGCACCGTCACCCCAGGCGTCTTTGCAGCTTGCCGACAGCAGGGGGGGACCGGTGCCAGCCAAGCCGCCAGTCCTGCCAGACTCTCTCCCTCCCAGACTAATCAAAGCAGCCACCTGCCCCCAAGCCGCCCCAAATTAATCTTGCAGGAGGCGAAAAAAATGTTCAAGATGTTGCTCATAAATGAACACGTCTTGCAACTTGCACCGGTTTGCTTTACACAAAAAGAAATTCCGTTTTAACGTCTGTGTGTAGATGATTATACACGAGGGTAAGGTATGGAGAAGGTGTGGCCTAGTGGTGAGTATACAGCACTCATGTCGCAGGTTCGAACCCCGGTTCAGACATCTCTCTCTCTCTCTCTCTCTCTCTCTCTCTCTCTCTCTCTCTCTCTCTCTCTCTCTCACACACACACACACACACACACACACACACACACACACACACACACACACACACACACACACACACACACACTGACACACACAATTATACACGAGGTACGGAGAAAGCATGGCCCAATGCTGAACATACAGCACTCAAGATTGACAGGTCGCGGGTTCGAGCCCCGGTTCAGATACTCTCTCTCTCTCTCTCTCTCTCTCTCTCTCTCTCTCTCTCTCTCTCTCTCTCTCTCTCTCTCTCTCTCTCTCTCTCTCTCTCTCTCTCTCTGCCCCCTTCCCCATCCTTAAAAATCAGAGGTGGGATGGAGGGGGGACCCGGTGTCCACAGCCCTTCGGAAGAGACTACAAAGATACAAAAAACAGAGGCCACATAATATATATGTTATAATGATCCACAAGCAATATCCTCGAGTGGAACAAATAACTAATTGGATTTTAACAACCTGCCAACCGCACAGGTGAGTCGCCTCAAGACGAACAAGCATTACGTCAATACACATAAAACTCTTCTCATGCCAAACACCTTGCGCACAGTCCGTCTTTGCTCACATCTTATACTGTACACAAGCCACAGCTACAAACTCAGTCCAGACGCAAACACAGCATGGGGCATCCTACAACAGACGAGAGAGGCTACACTCAAATGGGGAACACATTCATGTATTAATGTTGACCTTAAACGCTTATTCAACCAGAAGGGGTACATCGGGGCAACGACAATATCATCGTAAGTAAATATCGGGTTCAGTGCTCACAGGAAATGAAGCTGAATGAGCCTGAAACTAAAGAATGCAGTATTTAAAAGTGTGAAATATAGACTGCTTTAGTACTCCTAGCTTCCCCTTCACCCCCCCCCCCCCCCCCCCCCCCCCCCCCCCCACCCACCCCACTTCACACCTCTTCTTAATGAAACGTGTTTGTCCCATTCTAATTCGCCCTGATATAACCGTACACTGTGTAAAAGACCAAGTTACTTACTTACCCATTCCAGTCTGTACTGAGAACACCTAGGCCAGTTTTCATGCTGCTTATCGTGACGAAGTTTTCATCGAAAATATCGAACGTCTCATTTTCTCCGCATTTTTACAACTTGTTCGAAGCATGTTACAAATATTACACCTAGCGGCACATCACTTTGATAACTAGAAACTGCTCCTTAAACAGATAAAACGAAGAATTATTTCGGAGAACAACACAGGTAACAGTTTATACTAGTGGTAAAAAGAAATGAAACCATAATGACAGCTATCACTTACAAGAACTTGCAATGCATAACAACACACGTCGTAAAATTGTCTGAGTGCATAATGGCGACTGCGAACGGGTGCAACAATCGTGAGAAGCAACTGTGTCAATAGTATCTTTGCCCGCTTCGTTCAAACGCATTCCTCTATGTCCGTTTCCTTACAGAGAAACACAAAAAGGGAGGCGACTTCTGCGGCTTGCCGTGCGCTGAATAAGTAAGCCAATATTTGCTGATAGGTTTAGACGCAGTTTGTTCAAATATTGCGTTACGCAGCAAGTGAGACGCGAGAGTCGAGGGACAAATCCCCACCGTCTGCACCTAACGTACCACTGCGTCCGACATAAGTGCCGTCTGCGACGTACGTCTTTAGTTTCACGCGTTCCAGTTACACCCCGTGTCTGACGCATGCGGTTTACTTACTAGCAACTGATCTCTGCATGCAAGCTCGGTTTGGGAAAGGCCCGGTATTTAGTCTGTCTGCAACGTGACTGGAGAACTCCAACAGTACACGACTGCAACAACTGAAGTGCTATCCTGTCTTGTCCCGTTTTGCCTGTCTTTTTCTCTGTCTTGTCCTTTTTGTCCTCTACTGTCCAGTCCTGTTTTGGGCCTCTCCTGGCCTGGCTTTTTTGCCCTATCTTCTCCTGTTTTGTCCTGTACTTCTCTGTCCTGTGTTCATTGTTTTGTCCTTCCTTCTCCCATGTTCTTCATTGTCTTGCCCTGTTTTGTCCTGTACCTCCTTGTCCCGTGTTCTTCATTGTCTTGTTCTGTTTCGTCTTGTCTGTCCTTGTCTTGTGTTCTTCATTGTCTTGTCCTGTTTGGCCTGTCCTTCCTTGTCCTGTTCTTCATTGTACTGCCCTGTTCTGTCCGCCTTTCTTGTCCTGTTCTTCATTGTCTTGTCCTGTTTTGTCCCGTCCTTCCTTGTCCTGTTTTTCATTGTCTTGCCCTGTCCCGTCCTTTCTTGTCCTGTTCTTCATTGTCTTGTTTTGCTTTGTCCTGTCCTCATTTGTCCTGTCCCATATTGTCCTACCTCATCCTGTCCTGTCTCGTCCCGTCCGGCCCTTTTCCAGTCAGGCCTTCTCATATTTTTGTCCTTTTTTTTAGGTCCCGGAAAGGGCCTTTCTGTCCTATCTTCGCTATTTAACACACGTCAACGACAGTTCTGAAAGTCAGTGCAAAACAAAACAAAACAAAATCTTCTCTCCAACGTCATCGCGTCAGATTTGTTTCTGGAGGCGCAAAGCCAAAACCAATTATACACTGGCAACTGCAAAAGAGGACCGGAATATATCATTTTGCAACCTTCACGCAGATTGAGAAAGACAAACTAGTAGACTGAGAAATGGTGCATGAAAGTTGCGGCCCCCTTGAGCGGGGAAAATCAACAGCGGGTGCGTGACTAGAATGTAGATTGCAAATCAAAGACCGCAAGCCCAAGCTGCAACTGGAGAAGTATCGTGGGAAGACTGAAGACGAAGAAGACGAAAAGGGAAAATAGTGTGGGCGCCTTGTTAATGATGGGAAGTGCTAACCATCAGAAATATGCCAGGCAGTAAGTGCAGAAGCAGACTACGGCAGCTGTGCTTGTTGTTGATGAAAACTCACTCACCGCCAATTACATCATAACAGTTCCGGTTTTAGAAAAGTTAGCGTGACCTGGAGCGCGATGCGGAGGAAGAAATGTAATCATTCTGAGCCTGCCGTAGATAAACCGCAGACTTCTCCTTGCTCTCGATTTGTTTCCGGTGGTTGTGGTGACTGATCAGTTTGGTGTTTTGCCATTTGTTGTTTCTTCTTCGTCTTCTAAATAAATAATACTGAGGTGAACCTGTGTGGGTGTGACAGGAACTAACCTCCTCCTCTTCTCTCCCCCCCCCCCCCCCCCTTCCTCCTCTTAAGATGAGACTTTAAACAATCATATTCCTAAAGCTGACCTCACTGGACATTTTGTCGAAAGCGTTCGTGTACTATTGTTTCCTTGTGTTTCGTCGCATTGGTGAGTACGTTTTCCAGGATCTGTTCCATTATGAACTCCGTGGATTCAATGAGCGACTTTGCTGGCTTGAGCATTGAACTGCCCAAATAGGCCCAGCGCCACCTGGCTGGTGTAGGGGAGATCATTTGCAGCTGACTTGAGCTTTGCCAAAGCCCCAAATATGCCCAGCGCCACCAACCGGGGCGATCCGCAGCTACTGAAGTCGCCCATTCGATGTCACTACCCCCCCCCCCCCCCCCCTCCCCCCTCCTCCCCCATCCCACCCCCGCTCCACACCCCAGTCCCTTTTGCTATACTGCCCCAGTCAGAAATCCCGAGACACTGAATCTGGATCTCTAACGCCCAGTCAATAGCGCACGTGACACTGGGGCGAGACCCAAGTCATAAAACGATGAGTGAAAGTCACACTGGGGAGTGAGCCGGTGTGGCCTAGCGGTAAGGCGATAGGCTGGTAAGCGGAAGGACCTCGGTTAGATACCGCTTCGGCTCTCCTTTCTCTTCAAAAGGGTTGTGGTTTGTGGCCACTGTCTTGTGACTTTGTCCATCACTTCCTACTGAAACATTCAAATGGCTCTCATCGCTGCCCATCTTAATGCAGGACTGAATCATTCTGGTGGTGACAGTGTAGCGATAGGTATATAATCTCCCTCTCCCCCCACTTCCATACCCCCCCCCCCCCCCCCCCCCCGCCTCCATCCCCCCCCCCCCTTCCCGTCCCTAATAAGCCTTACGGTTTCTGTGGACGTTAAGCACCATTTTTACTTACTTTACACACTGGGGCGAAAGTCTGATCCTCTGTCCATGTCTCATGTCATGTCTGGAAAGGATGGTGGTGAGGGGGGGTGGGTGGGGGGGGGGGGGGTCAAGTTGAATAAACCATGAAGGTAGAAATCGGAGAAGCAGAATTCCTGTCAGTGACCAAAGACTCCAAGAAGGTAAGTTTTTGATACAACGTTAACACCATTGTCCGTGGAACGGTCATTTGTATTGAATACCATCACCACGGTTAAGCCACTTGACAACCGTTAATGTGTTAAGCCCCAATCTGATGTCCTTCTGTACTGGACAACCGTTAACGTGTTAAATTAAGCCACCATCTCATGTCCTTCTGTACTGGACAACCGTTAACGTGTTAAGCCACAATCTGAGGTCCTTCTGTACTGGACAACCGTTAACGTGTTAATTAAGCCACAATCTGATGTCCTTCTGTATTGGACAACCGTTAACGTGTTAAGCATGCACATTTCGACGGCCTTTTCTCGCCTTCCCCGGGCCACTTGACAACTGCGTGGCCCTGTTCTGACGTCCTTTTCTACTTGACAACCGTCTAACGTGTTAAGCTACACTCTGGTGGCCTTTCTCCATTTCCGTAGGCCACTTGACAACCGATAAGCCCTACTCCCGTGTATTTTTCTGCCTGACAACCGTTCAACGTGTTGAGTTTCCGTAGGCCACTTGACAACCGATTGGCCCTGAGTACTCTGATGTCCTGTTCTCCTGTACAAGCATAACTTGTTAGGCCAAACTCAGGTGGCATTTTTCTCGCTTTCCAGGCACACTTTATTGGATACTGTTCCCCTAGCCGGACACTCCACACAGTCTCGGCTGACACACCCAGACACTAACCACGCTCGTCAGTGTCTCCTTTCTCGGCTTGTCGCAGAGTCGAGTGACAGCCGGAACCTCCAACAAAAGCATTCCACCCTCGACTTCGGTCTCGAAACAGGTTAGCATCCACCCCAGCGCTTTGAGAGGCGGTGGCCGCGGAGGACTGTTTAACTGTGGCAATGACACGCGGGCCGTCCCTGCATTGAGAGGCTAATAGCGGGAAAGACAACGGGGGAGACGTCGCCGGCACTTCAATAGCCAGCGGCAGCAGCGTCGACAGCCCGGCTCTAAAGAGTTAACCGACCCTTCGTGACAAGTTCCTCTTGCGGGAGATTTTCTGCTGTCGCGCGGTTTGGTCATGGTTGTTGTGGGAAGTGTTAGCTGGGGTCTAGGGGAACGGAAGCCAGTGCCTGTGTGCTCCCAACGAACGGTCTAGGGACAGGGAAGGGGGGAACGAGGGGGGTGGGGGGTGGGGGTAAGGAGGAACTTGTGTGAGAGACTGCAAGTAGGGCAAAAAAAGGGATGTACGGTGTCAGGCAATGCGCGTGAAATTAATGCTCTCCTTTGAAAATGCCGGCTTTGTTTCACACAAGACATCGATGAAAAACGATACGTCATCTGTAATGGTAAGCTGAGGGGACCAAGGAGGGAGGTGGGTGGGTGTGGACGGGGGGGGGGGGAGGGGGGAGTTAGTCAGTTAGTTAGTTAGTTGGTGCTTTGAGCCCAGTCAACCACAAAGGGTTATATCAGGGCTGGGGGGGGGGGGGGGGGGAGTTAGAGTGTCCGTTTATGGACCATCACATTGTGGACCATCGCATTCGGGTTACGGGGTGCATGTTAGCACTACGGAGCGCGCTGGGGGGTCAAGCTATTGACGACACTGTATCAGGTCACGTCCTGTTGATGCAGGGGGTCACGTTTTCATTAAGAAGCCGTATCGTGTCAGCGGCTGGCTGTGGTGGGGGTCAGGTGTCACGGAGGGGCTGTATCGGGTCACCAGCTGGTTATGCTGGGGGTCAGCCGGCCGTGGTTTGTACCGGAGTCGTCTTACTGACATCCAGACGGCTGCGTAAAGTGAAAACACGCCAACAGTCTCGTGTCACGCGATTTCCCAACAAGTCCTGCAGCTGTTTCTCAGTTTTCATTGGCGAGGCGTTCAGGCTTGAACGTGACAATAATCACCGGAACTGACTTGCCTACCTGACTCCCAGCAGGCATCGAGTTGGTTACGTGCATCAGTTATTGACAATATAGGCACACCCGTCATGGCTTCCACTTTCCAAATTCAAAAAAGAAAAAGACAACAACAAAAAAGACTTCTGCTTAAGCTGATTTCATCCGTCAACAATCCGTCAACAATCCGTCAACAATCAACCACCAACCCTCTGATCTCGTGGCCAATTCTGCTTTAAGTTTGCTCATTGGTTTTGCTAGAATTACATAGTTCAGGAGCTGTGTGAGAGTCGAGGTGGCCGTCCTGGGCTGTCCGTCCTAACGAGCCTTCTGGTTTCCGTGGACGTAAAGAATTATTGAACCGTGCTTCGGCATTGGTCACAACTTGTCCCTAATATGTCAACCGACATCTGAGGACATTAAGCAACACTTCACCACCATGCTGGAATTACCTGTACGCCTTTTCTTTGATGATGACCATAAGAGAAAGTGCAGCGGGGGCGAGGGCGGGAGAGTGGGGAGTGGGAGGGGGGGGTAGGGAGAGAAGAAACAGAAGAAGACAGACGGGAAGTGGACAGAAGAGAAGATGGGGGAGAAAAGAGGGGGAGGAGATGAAACTGAGGGATACAGACACGCCACAGAGAGAGAGAGAGATTGAGAGAGAGAGAGAGAGAGAGAGAGAGGAGAGAGAGAGAGAGAGAGAGAGAGAGAGAGAGAGAGAGAGAAACTCGAATTAGGTTCAGTCAAAACCTCTCTGACAACTAGTCCTTGCTAAGCCACTGGTGAATAATAATTAGAAACAAAAATGAGAGGGACAGACAGACAGAGACAAAGAGAGACACTGACAGAGACAGAGGGACACGGGGAGAGTATGCAATGTTGTATACAAGGCACTACTGTCGAGAGTCGAACCAATAAAAAAAAACATGAATCAACCTTTAGTTTTGATAATTGCTTCTGGAGGTCATGTCTGAGACACGCTGCTAGGCCCATTACCGCCCAAAGGCACGCACATTCCCCTTTGAAAGCGAGGTCACTTTTCACAGTGTACCTGACCCATGTCATATCCTCAGCAGCTAACTGCCGATCACACTAAAGAGTGTACAAAGGGGCTGTACTCTATGGTCGCACTAAAGAGTGCACAAAGGGACTACACTCTTTGATCACATTAAAGCCCGGTTTGCAGGGACAGTCTCTTTTCTGCCGTCGCGTTACTCACGGTCAATGGAACACCAGACATGATCCCAGCCACTAGTGTAGCCCAGGCTTTAGCGCCAGTCAGAATTTGGTTTATGGCTGTCCCCACACCATCGCAAGAGCAATCGTTCTCAGCTTAACTGGCCAGAGCCGCGAGGTGTTCTTACACAGCGGGCATGCTTCAGACAATGACGCTGGCATACAATCACACAATACAGCCTGAACACAATGAAATAATACAGCGGGCACACAATCAGATAACACTGCGGGCACACAATCACACAATACAGCGTGCAAACAATCAAATAATACAGCGTCAACACAATCAAATAATACAGCGCGCACATAATCAGATAACACTGCGGGCACACAATCAGACAATACGGCGGGCACACTATCATATAATACTGCGGGCACACAATCAGATAACACGGCGGCACACAATCAGACAATACAGCGGGCACACAATCACACAATACAGCGGGCACACAACCAGATAATACTGCGGGCACACAACCAATTAATACAGCGGGCACACAATCAGATAATACTGTGGGCACATAATCAGATAACACTGCGGACACACAATCAGAAAATACGGCGGGCACACAATCACATAATACAGCGGGTACACAATCACACAATACAGCGGGCACACAATAAAATAATACAGCGTGAATACAATCAAATAATACAGCGGACACGCAATCAGATAATACTGCGGGCACATAATCAGATAACAATGCGGGCACGCAATACAACGTGAACACAATCAAATAATACAGCGGACACACAATCAGATAATACTGCGGGCACATAATCAGACAATACGGCGGGCACAATTCACTTAATACAGCGGGCACACAATCACACAATACAGCGGGCACACAATCAAATAATACAGCGTGAACACAATCAAATAATACATCGGGCACACAACCAGACAAACAAGCAACTAGATTTTTTAGGCAATGCTTGCCACTGACCCTTTGCTTCCCATCAGAAGACTCTGTGTGTGTGTGTGTGTGTGTGTGTGTGTGTGTGTGTGTGTGTGTGTGTGTGTGTGTGTGTGTGTGTGTGTGTGTTTTCCCCTTTCTTTTTCTGGCCAGGGTTAGGGTTAGTGCGCCCAATCATGTCTAGCACTATGAATCGCGTTTAACGCTACGAATCATGTCTAATGATATGAATCACGTTTAATGCTATGGATCACGTTCACTGCTGGCACAGAGAGACGGGCAGACAGAGCCCGGCATTTTGCATAAAGCGGTACACAGAGAGAGGCACACAGACAGAGACAGAGAGAGAAATACTGACAGACTGACAGACAGAGAGAAACTGGAAGGGGCAGAATGTGCGAACGAACCGGAAGGCAAATTTCAACTTTCCAAACATTTTTACCGATGACATCCAGCATAGCTACGACATGCGTGTGCGTGTGTGTGTGTGTGTGTGTGTGTGTGTGTGTGTGTGTGTGTGTGTGTGTGTGTGTGTGTGTGTGCTCTCTTCTCTCTCTCTCTCTCTCTCTCTCTCTCTCTCTCTCTCTCTCTCTCTCTCTCTCTCTCGATATATGTAATCGAGCTGGCGGATGTTTTCCCGCGACGGAAGGGTCATGTTACACGCCATGCATAACGAAAGGCACAAAAGACGTATTTAACACAGAAAAGTCCAAGTAATCAAGGACCATTCACCTACCTCAGTGACAAGCTGGCATTGTCCCGTAACAAACACCCAGGCACTACACCGACTGTGCGCAACACAGAGAACCTTATCATGTTTATACACACACATCTAAACCAGGCCAACCCTCTACCCCCACACCCACACCTACACCTTCAACTTCAAGGCATGCGTGACCCATTTAATCAAGGGATTGTTCATTTTGTTTGTTGGTTGGGGGGATGTGTGCAGACCGGGAGAGCGGTCAGGAAATAAGTGTCGTTTTGCTGAGACGTATGGCACAGCTGACGAGGATCAGTTCTTGGACTGTTCCTGACCTCGACATGTTGGTCTGTCGGGTGGGACGGAGTGTACACGACTGACAGCCTCGTACTGTTCTGTACAGAGTGTCGGTTCAGATCTGTGTTCGCCGCGTCATGGTCCGTCAGACAAAGAACTGGGTAAAGTTACGTTATGGGAGACTGAGAAAGAGTACGCCAGACAGACAGACAGACAGACAGAGACAGACAGACACATACAGACAGACAGAGACACAGACACACAGACAGAGACACAGACACACACACAGACAGAGAGAATCTGTGTTCGTTGTGTCATAGTCTGCCAGAGAAAGAACTAGCTCAAGTGTGCATAAAAAGTTAAAAAAAGAGAAGCAGAATTTAGCGATCATTTCCATGTCACTCGGGTCACCCTCGGGACACATGTAAAAGGCAGCCGCCAGAGCAGCGCCACCCCGTACCACTACCAGTGTAGTGTAGTTTTTAGTGTTAATCTAAATCAGCTTGTAGGTGGTGGTGGTGGTGGTACGCGCGCGCGCGCATGTGTGTATGTGTGTATGTGTGTGTGTGTGTGAGAGAGAGAGAGAGAGAGAGAGAGACAGAGAGAGACAGAGAGAGACAGAGAGAGACAGAGAGAGCACACTGACACCAGCAAGAGCTCCAAGGCTAGATTAAAATGTTGTTATGCACTGCGCAGTTACGTGGGGACCATCGTCAGCCAAGATAATTATGCTCCTTGAATAATGACATCCGTCCTCCAGAAATGGAGATGAATTCCTCAAAGACGGCGCGTGGCTGCCAATGCGGCGGGTAATTTGTCCTTTTTAAACCGGTCACACACGCAACCCTCTCACCCTATGGAATGCATTTGTGAATCCTCCCACTCTATGGAATGCATTTGTGAATCCTCCCACTCTATGGAATACATTTGTGAATCCTCCCACCCTATAGAATGCATTTGTGAATCCTCCCACCCTATGGAATGCATTAGTGAATCCTCTCACCCTATGGAATACATTTGTGAATTCCTGACCCTATGGAATACATTTGTGAATCCTCCCACTCTATGGAATACATTTGTGAATCCTCTCACCCTATGGAATGCATTTGTGAATCCTCCCACCTATACAATGCATTTGTAATCCTCCCACCCTATACATTTGTGAATCCTCCCACTCTATGGACTTAACCCAATAGAATGCATTTGTGAATCCTCTCACCCTATGGAATGCATTTGTGAATCCTCCCACCCTATAGAATGCATTTGTGAATCCTCCCACCCTATGGAATGCATTAGTGGATCCTCTCACCCTATGGAATACATTTGTGAATTCTCTGACCCTATGGAATACATTTGTGAATCCTCCCACTCTATGGAATACATTTGTGAATCCTCTCACCCTATGGAATGCATTTGTGAATCCTCCCACCCTATACAATGCATTTGTGAATCCTCCCACCCTATACATTTGTGAATCCTCCCACTCTATGGAATACATTTGTGAATCCTCCCACCCTATAGAATGCATTTGTGAATCCTCTCACCCTATGGAATGCATTTGTGAATCCTCTCACCCTATGGAATGCATTTGTGAATCCTCTCACCCTATGGAATACATTTCTCAATGTATAACTGCATATATTACACCAGGTGACCCCGGGAGTGTACCGCTGGGGAACGCTACAAAAACAACTCTACACAGTCTGTCACATTCGTGAGGCAGAATGATGTCAGCCTAACTCGGAGTGTCCTCAAGGGAGGAGGGGCTATGGCGGGGAAGTGTAGGCCAGGGGGGGGGGCGGGCAGCGGGGGGGGGGGGGAGACGAGGCATAAGTGTCTAACGCCATCTGCGACGTAAACACACGTCTGCCGTCCGTGTGAAATCACAACAGCGGCTGCAGCTTCAAAGGGCTCGGCGCGGACCAAAGACACAGGCCCGGCGCGGTCAATTACCCGCATCAACGGCACCACGTCGCAGAGGAACGTTCCACTCTCTTCCACCTTTCGCCAATCCGCCTACAGAGTCTCAGTCTAAGGCTTCGACTCCGCTGCCGCGTGGCCTTTGTGCAGTCGGCGGTGCCAGCCTTCCTCTTTAAGCGACTGGCTCTAAAGGGCGGTACATGGCTGTAGTTGTCCGGAACACAAAGCAAATCCAATCTCAGGTGCCCCGAGTGCTCGGCCCAGCCATTTAGAGTTAGTCACGCTCGAGGAGTTAAAGAGAGGACCGCCGTTAAGGCAGCAGAGAGAAGGACTTTAATGTGGACCGCCTGCTCGAAAACATCGAGATTGGCTCCGGCCGACACCATCGACACAGATCCGAAGGGATAGTCTCAACCGTTTAATGGTCCAACGGAGCGGGTCGCGAAGCATGAACTAACTGCAGTGGTCTTGAACTGCGCTGTCAGCACAATCATCAGGTGTAAAATAATGGTAGTCTTAGACTACATAGTTCAGGAGCTGTGTGAGAGTCGAGGTGGCCGTCCTGGGCTGTCCGTCCTAATGAGCCTTCTGGTTTCCGTGGACGTAAAGAATTATTGAACCGTGCTTCGGCATTGGTCACAACTTGTCCCTAATACGTCAACTGACATCTGAGGACATTAAGCATCACTTCTTCATGATCGACTGCGATTCCGCTTTGGCTCTCCCTTCTCTTCAAAAAGGTTGTGGTCTGTGAGTGTGGACGCTGTCTTGTGACTTTGTCCCTTACAATAAATGAATCATTAAAATGGCTCTCATCGCTGCCCACCTTCATGCAGGAGTCATTCTGGTGGTGACAGTGCAGCGATAGGTGTATAATCTCCCTCTTCCCCCACCTCAATTCGCCCGTCCCTAATAAGCCTTATGGTTTCTGTGGACGTAAAGCACCATGGAAGAAGACTGCACCGTCGGCATACAAAACACGTCGTCTCCCTCAGCGTATAAAACTTGTAGCCTCCTTTAACTGCATTGTCAGTGGCACACAAACACACAGTCGTCTTTAACTGCACCGTCGGCATACAAAACACGTCGTCTCCCTCAGCGTATAAAACTTGTAGCCTCCTTTAACTGCATTGTCAGTGGCACACAAACACACAGTCGTCTTTAACTGCACAGTCTGCATACAAAACATGTAGTCCTGTCTGCATACAAAACCTGTGGTCTTTTTCAACTGCCAGGGTCGGCAAAGCATGCGTTGTCTTCCTGGTCTACACTGTCGGCATGCAGACAATGTGATCTTGGCTTGCATCAGCTGTCAGACACTACATGGGAACAAAGAATATTGTTCATTCTCGATGAGACACTGCGACCTACACGAACAGCTCCACTCAGTTCAGACGGGCCTGAAGCCAAAACAGCATCAAGTGCAGGCCACCCAAAGCAGAGAAACAGCAGGGTTCTGGTCAAAATGATCAGCAGTAGTTAGTTCTTAAAGTTAACTTCCTGTCAAGCACACAGGGTCATCAAAGGACGACCGTGATAAGTGCTTCCGCG
>JABMCL010000740.1:1077500-1085000 GCA_018857735.1 Alviniconcha marisindica
ACTGCCAAAATCTGAAACAAGACTGACTGCTAGCTAGTGTTCTAACATAAGATCCAAACACATAAAAGATTCAAAAGAACGCTTGTTTATTATGACATGGACAACACGATGTAAATATTTTTCAGGGAAATCCCCTTCTTCAGGCCACGAAACGACACTTGAACAACAGCGAAACAGTTTGTGACCGCCGCTAGCAGAACCACGTCAACCAGTCGCCCCCCCCCCCCCGCCCCCCCCCCCCCCCCCCCCCACCCCCCTACCAACAGTCCCCAGAGCAGATCCATTCCCCTTCCTGTCTCGTCTCTCGGATCACGTGACATGGTACTGGACGACTCCTCTCCCCGTCCCTCTCTGGCTAAACCCAATTTCACACGCTGTCAAATCTTCCCACGGACAAGCCATGATGAAGAGGAGAAGGACACGTCAGCACGGCACTGCGGGCAGACCACATCTCTGGATGACCATGCGTGGGCTGGTGCTGGACATGGTGTGGTCACTGCAGTGCCTGACCTTTAGGCACGTGACCAAGCTCTCGGGCTGAAGGGCGACAACTTGGTTGCAATACAATAATACCTTATTAATGCTTATAAAGGAAATTCGGTTGTCTCCCTTTGACACGTAATAACCGAACAAAACAATAAACGAGTAAATAAAAAGTCAGTAAACACTTACACAGTTTTATTCACTTAGAATAAAAGCTTAATCAAATCAAGTAAATGAAAAAAAATGTAAAAAGGTGTTACCCAAAGACACCGAGCACACACTGAATATAATAATAATACTGATATTTAATTATCTTAAGTTACTTACTTAAGTGTAACCTTACTTTAAGGGCCTCATCTGCTTTCCCTAACCCCGTGTTAGCCGTGTGAAAGTGGAGGTGGCCGTCCTGGGCTCCCCGTCCCTAATAATCCTTACGGTCTCTGTGGACGTAAAGCAACATTTGAACTGAATTGAACGGTTTCATCTGACGGTGGCTGGCGCTCTCTTTGGTCTTTGCGGTTCGGAGCGCGCGGACGACAGGTTCACCTATTCCTCCCCACCCCCACCCCCTTCCCCCGTCCCTAATAAGCCTCGTGGCTTCTGTGGACGTTAAGCAACAGGTTTACTTACTTACGCTTCATCTCTAAACGAGTTCAGAGCGCCGTAGGGCAGGAAGCTGATTGAAAACTGCTGCCAATGGGAAATCCTTATTACGCAGGTGCAGCCCTGCTACTTACACTGACTGACAGAAAGTGTATACGCGTGTCCGCACCGACTGTGATTCAGCTTTTTCCTTGTGACTTCGTAACTTGTGTTTGGAACTGGTGCAAAAGAATTGTGAACGCGTAACTGGCCCTCAGGTGACGGGACGTTAAATCCCATAACTAGCTGTAATCATAAGCAGGTTCACGTGGCACCAGCCATGCAAGAACCAAATAGCGCTGTCAGTACACAACTCCAGCGGATATTAAAAATAGCCTACGCGCTGCAAAAGGATACAGTCACTCATTCAGAATCACTCTGGACAGCCGGTTTGGCCTAGCGGTAAGGCGTTAGGCTGGTAAGCAGAAGGACCTCGGTTCGAATCTGCTTCGGCTCTCCTTTCTCTTCAAAAGTTCAGGTCTGTGGACAGTCTTGCGACTTTGTCCCTCACGATTAATGAAACATTAAAATGGCTCTCATCGCTGCCCATCTTAATGCAGGTCATTCTGATGGTGACAGTGTAGCGATAGGTATATACTCTCCCTCTTCCCCCACCTCCATACCCCATTCCCCCCCTTCCCTAATAAGCCTTATGGTTTCTGTGGACGTTAAGCACCATGTTTACTTACTTAATACAGAATCACACGCGACTTGAGCGCAGTGAGTCATCTCGGCAGCGGAGAACAGCGCTATATAAAAGCGATCAGTAAATAATTAATGCGATTTTTTGACATCTGGGGAAGTACAGGTGAGCAGCTCTTCGCCAAGGAGAGGGTCGAGTTACCGGAACACACACTGCTTCTGGGGATTGCAAGACTCCAACGCACTCTTGCATAGTGCATAAAAGAGCGTGTCCTTGTCTTTGTAAGCTCTCCCGGCTCTGACGATATGGGGTGCCATAAATAACCTATAATTTGCCATAAATAACCTATCATTTGCCATAAATAACCTATCATTATTGTATTATATTATGCTTTTTCAGCGCTTTGAGCCGCAGCGGTAGGCGTTTTACAAATTTCCATTATTAGTATTAGTAGTAGTAGTATATTATTATTATTATTATTATTATTATGCTCTGGCGAAAACGGCAGTTAATACCCAAAAGGGAAGCCAAAGGGGACTCGAACCTAGAACCAGCCCTGCGCCTTATCCACTGGGCCAAGCCAGTTCCTCCAGCACCAGCAAGGCAGTGTAGCTAACTTCGCTTGATTCCCTCTTCCCTCAGGCCTTTCCGCTGACGTCAATCAGGTCTCCCCAGTCCGTTCCGGCTCTAAGTCGGGCCTGCCCACTTCGCTTTTCCGGCACTATGGGCCCGGACGGAACGAGTTCTATACAGTACAGTCTGTACTAATGGAAACCTTAGCTGAAGAAGTACCACGGGCACGATTGATAGGTATGGAGAGAAAAAAAAAGACGAGCCGGGGAGAGAGAGAGAGAGGGAGGGAGGGAGGGAGGGAGGGAGGGAGGGAGAGAGAGGAGGCCCCCCCCCATCCCCCACTCCCCCGTCCCTTTCCCTCCCCCCTCCCTCCAATGTCCCCAGTCGATTTATTGTCTAGTTTGTTCAAGCAAAAGAAATCCACGCTAAACAGTTGTGAATGCTGGATTTTCGGTCTGGCAGTCTGTCTGTGACGTCATGAACAAGACTATGAGGTGTGACGCAAGTGTCAATTCCGTCATGAGCTTCAAACACGCAAAAGGTTCAAAAGAACGCCGATTTTAACAGGACAACACAAAACGTGCGCATATGTTCAGGGTAAATCCCCCTTTTTAAGTAACACAAAGACAAGTAAATGATGATAAATGAAAAGTGTCAGCTCATGTAGATTCAGTTTCCGGTGCGGGCATGTCTGGTGAGTGTTGAAGAATCAGTTACTGGTACTGGAGTGTCTGGCTAGCAGTCAGCATTGTTTGCTCTCTTTTTTTTTTTTACCCCCCACCCCCCCCCCCCTCCCTTTAACTGATGGTATAACGCTGGAAACCGTCACTCGCTTTGGCCCAGCGGTAAGGCGTTAGGCTGGTAAGCGGGCGACATTGGTTCGATTTCTCGCTTCGACTCTCCCTTCTCTTCCAAAGCTGTGGTCTGTGGACACTGTCTTGTGACTTTGCCTAAAGCAACTAATGAAACATTAAGATACCTCTCACGGCTGCCCATCTTAATGTAGACATCATTCTGGCGGTGACAGTGTAACGTTAGGAGTTGTCTCCCTTTCCCCTCGCCTCTTCTGATCTCCGTCCCCGCCAGTACCTCTTCGGAGACGGCGTTGGTTTCGTGGTTATGAGTGTACCCCTTCGGAGACAGCGTTGGTTTCGTGGTTATGAGTGTACCTCTTCGGAGACGGCGTTGGTTTCGTGGTTATGAGTGTACCTCTTCGGAGACAGCGTTGGTTTCGTGCTTATGAGTGTACCTCTTCGGAGACGGCGTTGGTTTCGTGGTTATGAGTGTACCTCTTCGGAGACGGCGTTGGTTTCGTGGTTATAAGTGTACCTCTTCGGAGACAGCGTTGGTTTCGTTGTTATGAGTGTACCTCTTCGGAGACAACTCGGCGTTAAAGAGGTGTGTCCACGCTAAACAGTGGCGATAACACGGCTGTGAGCGCTGGCATTTTCGGTCTGGCAGTCTGTCTGTGACGTTATGAACAAGTCTATGATGTGTGACGCAAGTTCTATTCAATTCAATTCAATTCAACAAAAAAATCATCCTTCAAGGGGCAATTTTGTTGTGGTCATGGCGGGCTCGTAAAAAAAAATAAAAAAATAAAAAATACATAAAGTTAAGAGAACAATACAACAAACACAACACCACCAATAAAAAAGACTTACTTTAACCATAGTAAAGTTATGAATATAGAAGTGCCATTTGCCAGCGGCAAGGCGTTAGGCTGATGACGAAACCAACGCCGAGGACTTTAATGCTCTGAATGTATGTCAAGACAGATCGACCCTGGTAAAAACAACTGACTACATGTGACACAGAATCATAGCAATCGGCGAGTCTGTCTCCGTTATGATCGCCCTGATATAACCGTAACGGTTGACTGGGCGTAAAACACCAAATTACTTACTTACTTACTCCGTTATGCGGCCAGTACGACTGGGGGGCCACCAGAACAAACTTGCGGCTGGCCCCACAATCACTCTCGCTGCCATACTTCAGCAGAGGTAAGATGGATTTCATTGGGTTTTCACGCACGTACTATAAACTACCTATCATGAAAGAGACGAGGATTAGCCTTAAATCTGGCCCAACGTTACTGTCTACCCCTCCAGGGATAAATCAGCGACCTGCACTGGCTCTTTCCATGACCCCCGTGCCATTTAATCGGATGTCGGGGGGGTATCAGAGCAGGAACGACCACTCTGTCTTTCCCTGATGGGCAATCGACGACAGGGAGACGACTCTAATCTACGAGAAGTGAATCTTTGTAGCCCTTGCCACTGGGTCTCTCGCAGCCAGGGCTGTCAGCAAAGCCAGAGAATTAGAGGACGGTCTAGTGAGAGAGAGAGAGCAACAGGGCGACTCTAAGGCACTGGATTAATCAGCGCCAATCCTACAGAGCTTGTCCACTCCAGAAAACTCTACCAGACTCCAGCCGAACGTGAGCCGGTTTGTACCACCGGTAAAGCGTTCGGCTGGTAGCAGAAGGACCTCGGTTCGAGACCGCTTCGGCTCTCCTTTCTCTTCGAAAAGGTTGTGGTTTGTGGACACGGTCTTGTGACTTTGTCCCTCACAATTAATGAAACATTAGAATGGCACTCATCGCCGCCAATCTCAATGCAGGAGTCATTCTGGTGGTGACAGTGTAGCGATAGGTATAATATACCTGTATTATATTACAATCTCCCTCTTCCTCCACCTCCATACCTCCCCCCCCCCCCCCCCCCCCCCACCCCCCTTCTCCCCCGTCCCTAATAAGCCATATGGTTTTTGTGGACTTTAAGCACCATGTTTGCTCACAGACTCCAGACAAATTAAGTCCAAATGCAAGAAGCAGAAGAATGAGAAGCCAAACAGGAGAAGAAGAAGAGGAAGAGGAGAATGAAAAATGAAGATAAGAAAGAAAAGATGCAGAAGAAGGAGCAGAAGGAGAAGAAGAGGAAGAGGACGACGAAAAATGAAGATAAGAAAGAAAAGATGCAAACGAAAGAGAAAAAGAGGGAGGAGCAGAAGGATGGGTAAAGAAACGAGGAGTGAGTCTGCTCGAGAGCGGAGAATAGCGCTATATAAAAGCGATCAATAATAATAATAATAACTTGGTGTTTTACGCCCAGTGAACCTAACCTATCAGCCAACCAACCAACCGAAGAAACTCACCAAAACCTCCGCCCCGATCCCCTACCCCAATGACCTAACCACCCCCAGCGACTTGAAAAGAATAACAATTACTGTATTGTTGAAGCTCTGATAATCCCCAAATGCCACCTAAAAACGGCGAGACAACGTACGGCTGGAAGTTTGAGACAGGATGGTATTGACCTGATCCCGGATGGTAGTGCCAGGAACAAAGGTCACTTTCATGTCTGCACTTTACTACTGCCCGAGTTTCACTGTCTTCTGCCAAGCATTTAGTCGGCTGTGCGGCAGCCCGTGTGTTTATAGAGCCGGGCCCTTGAAGGTGTCATCGTCTGAAGGCTTTGTCTACTGATAACACTCACTGGCATTTGTCTGCAACGCCTTCCTTAGCGAAGGGCTGGGACTGTCTGTCAGGGTCCCGGTATTTGCTTTCTACTTTCAATCGTTACACACGACTGTTTCCACTAAGAATAAGGTCTAACAGCCTACTTTCTTCTTTTGTCCCCTCTTCGTCTTTTTTGGTTTTATTTGTTTGTTCTCTTTTTCTCTGTCTGTCTTCTGTGCAAGTCGGAAGGGGGTGTAGATGTGTGTATGTGTTGCGGTATGGCAAGGGTGGTGGTGGTGGTGGTAGTGTGTGCGTGCGTGCGTGCGTGCGTGCGTGCGTGTGTGTGTGTGATGTAGGTCTTGCTGTCTGGCTTCAGGCGGTTTGAGTCGCTTGTATTTGTTATCATTTTCTTATTGTCAGTGTTTAAATTTGATCTCTCTGCAGCGCGCCGAGCTCCAGTTTTATGTTACAAGTTCAAGCTGTGCAAATATTTCTCGATTATCATTATCATATATCGTTTGCTAATTACTGGCCCGACTGTAATATGCTGCTCAGTCCCCTTCCTGAAAGCAGAAAAGTGATTGGATGCCCGACTTTGCCAAACCGCACCTGATTGGTCAGTAACGACAAGCTAATGGGATTCACTGACTGAAAGGTCTACAAAGTGAAGCATCATCATCTGGGATTAGGTCAATACCATCTTGTCTCAAAACTTCAGTTGTAAGCTGTTTCGCCGTTTTAGGTGGCATTTGGGGATTATCAGAGCTTCAGCAATACAATAATTGTTATTCCTTTCAAGTCGCTGGGGGTGGGGCGAAGTTTTAGCAACAAAATAATGTTTGTTTGTTTTGTTTTTTGTTTGTTTTTTAGGTATCGTTTTTATTGGAGGGTGGGGGGGGGGGTTTGCTGAACAACGGTGTTTGGATCTTGGTCTCAATCCTGTTGTCTACGTACAGCTCCAGGAATTTAGAACTTTCTCTGTGTAGCTGTTTGGGGCTCTATTATGTCTGCAATAAAGCAAATTTTCTATATAAATCTGAATTTTGAAGATAACAGCAAAGAAACGCTCTTGTACCATTGGACCTGAACCAGGGTCACGTTAGGCACAGGGCAATGGAACGGTGGCTGATGGACCAGTGGTTCAGGAGTGAGCCGGTTTGGCCCAGCGGCAGGGCGTTAAGCTAGTAAGCAGAAGGACCTCGGTTTGATTCCGCTTCGGCTCTCCTCTCTCTTCAGAAGTTGTGGTCTGCGCCCTCCACAATTTACTCAAACGTTAAACTGGCTCTCACCGCTGCCCACCATAATGAGGGAGTCATTCTGGTTGTGACAGTGTAGCGAGAGGTATAGTCTCCCTCTTCCCCTACCTCCTGGGATCTTGGTCAACGCCAGTACCTCTTCGGGGACAATTTGGCGTTAAACACGTTTAACCAGTTGGCTAAGGCTCTGGAGTTACTCATGGTTTCCCTACTGCTTCATTAGGGACACTAACCTCTCTGGCCTGTTGTGAGATCGCCCATCCTGTATACAGTTTTAACCCTACGTACAGCTCCAAGAATTAAGAACTTTCTCTGTGTAGCTGTTGGGGGCTCTATTATGTCAGCAATAAAGCATTGTTTCTATTTAAATCTGAATTTTGAAGATAACAGCAAAGAAACGCTCTTGTACCATTGGACCTGAACCAGGTCACCTATGCAACTGA
>JABMCL010000740.1:1097500-1125000 GCA_018857735.1 Alviniconcha marisindica
AAGGGAGGCGATTCCGGCACCCCAGCAGTCCCGGAATGAACTGACGTGGAACGGCCTATCATCGGCACGCAACGGCTGCGTGCACAACGGGGGACACTGATGGTCCGGGTCGACGTACAGCTGTTTCTTAATTGCACGCGCACTTCGTACGCGTACTCGAAAATGTGGACTTTGCGCGAGCAGAATTCGTTCTTAACACGGACAGCACAGACTTGAACTTCTGACGTCACGAAAGCTCCGTGGTATGACCGAACGAGACTGACTGCAGTGCTAGGAATGAAATGGGCAATTTGTAAACGCCTTGAATCGTCGGCATTATGAATGCAAGTCATTTGTTCAGCTGAATCCACTAGAAACCAATGGGCACTTCGCACACATCAGTTACTGGTCCTAAACTCTCCGACGTGACTGAGTAAGTAAGTAACTTTAGTGGTGTTTTACGCCCAGTCAACCATTACGGTTATATCAAGGCGATCTCCAACGAAATGGCCTCAAACCTTCGAATAAAAACTAAAGATAAGTATCTGGAAACCAGGCGGGTTCTGTTTATAAGTATAAAGGATGAGGTGAAACGACAGGCCAAACAGGAGGCTAGTTTTCCTGTTCTGGGCGCCGCGGGGTTTCCAATTCGCGGCACAGTCAAGGTCTGTGCTCCATTTCTAAAGTAAGCGAACAGTTCGCGAAGAGACTCAGTAATGTGTTGATGTTGATGGCTTTAATATCGCGGTATTCTCCGCTCTCGAGCAGACTCACTGTGCCTGCATGTGATTCTACATGAGTGACTAGGTTTTCATAGCGCGTTTTTGAATATCCACCGAAGTGGTATACTTAACAGTGCTGACACTGGTGCCACATGGTACTGCTGCCGTCTCGGCGCATTCTGTGTACACCATACAACCATGCACCATGTCACTTCACGCAAAGCCATATACGTCATGTGCATGCGTGTTTAGCTGCATAACCTGCCACCTGCGCTTCTGGCAAAACGAAAATGATCGCGATCTTTTATGTGACACTGCGGTAACACGGGGGTGGAACGGATACCCAAATAAGAGTCAGCACAGAAAGTTGACCAAGGAGAAGAAACCTCTCCCGCCATTCCCGCTGCAGGGACTCGAACCCGGAACCTTTCAATCACGAGTCCGACGCTCTAACCACTGAGCTATTCCCGCTCCCACTACAGCCTATGGAACATGAATAAGCTACAGTGAAGCCTCAGTTGACGTTTGCGCACTGGACAGCAAAGGCGGCACCAGCTCAGCTTCCATGCTGCTGCAGCTGACCAAAGACCATGCACGTAATTATCAACTCTGCAGTCCGCTGGAGGCAAACCGGCAAAAATAGCATGCAGGTCTCACTGATGAATGTGGCTAAAACTTTTTTTGTCAGTGAGGGGTAATGACCCGTTCTCTCGTCAGTTCTGTGGACAAGCAAAAACGGTTCGTCAGTTTTGTGGACTATTAGAAAATCTCTGTCTGTCTGTCTGTCTGTCTGTCTCTCTGTCTGTCTGTCTGTCTGTCTGTCTGTCTGTCTCTCTCTCTCTCTCTCTCTCTCTCTCTCTCTGCTCTGCTCCTGTCTGCGTCTCTTTTCATCTTTTTATATCAATTATATCTCTGTAATTCTTTCTTCTCCAATCAATAGCTTAGATTCAGTGACTAGTTGCGTAAAATCTTCTCTCTCTTCTCTCTCTCTCTCTCTCTCTCTCTCTCTCTCTCTCTCTCTCTTCTCTCTTCTCATGCCTATATTTATATAATGCCTGTAATTTGATATCTACTCATCAGTAGCTTAGCAAGGACTAGTTGTTAGGTTTTTGACTGAACCTAAACTACAATCCTTGTAAAATAAAGTTTTCGAGTTCGAGAGTTCTCTCCTTCCCTCCACCCTCCTCCCCCTCTCTCTCTCTCTCTCTCTCTCCCTCTCTCTCTCTCTCTCTCTCTCTCTCTCTCAACGACAGTCTACACCATGAAGGACGGACGGGCTTCTGGAAAGCGTCACAGAGCATCAAACAATCCCGGGTTCGAACCTCCCTTGTACAGCTAACGTTGTTGAGGGCTGGGCCACTGGCCACACACATCAGTCATCCTCGGCCAGCGCTGCTCCAGTTCACCCCACTGTAAACGAGTACCCGACAGCGCTGTCGAGGAAACAGCCTGCGATACAATGGCGTCGCAGGCAGGGGCAGCGTAGCCCTTCATCAGTTTTCATCAGATCGCTCCATGGAAACCGGGCACAAGTGCCGGCCTTGCAGGCTTAGCCCCGCGACCAGGAAAGGATTAACTTTGTCTTCCTACACCAGCCATCAAGTGGGATAGCTTAAGGGCCGTCCCTTGGCCCTGGAGGTATCGTTTCTGCTGTTATCATTTATTATTCAGGAGGGTGGCTGCTACGCGCACCCTAAGCTTCTCTTTACGACGAGGGGGCCTCAGACTGCGATGGAGACGGGGGATTCCCCCCACCCCCCCCCCCACCCATCACCACCACCACCACCCCACACCCAGCCACACCCTCCCCGCTTCGTGAACTTTTATCGTCATCCCACCTAGAGTCACAAAAACCCGAATAAAAGGGCTACAGGGGTATCTGTTTACTGTTTCCCCCCCCCGGTTAAATTTACCCTAACCTACACCTGTTAAAGAGATCCCCACCGCTTTTTTTTTTGGTTTTTTTGTTTGTTTGTTTTTTTTTTTTTTCCCCCCACACACACACACACACACACTTCACAAGAGCCCGCAACAGTCTTTTTTGCCGGCCAGACGAACCACAGACGAATCAACTTCCAATCAAAATCTTTCTGCTGTTTCCTGTCCATCTTGGCCATTTGTCCAGAAGCATTGTATAGTGACCATGCTTTCTGAGGCTGTACGGCGTGTCTTAAGGACGGAGAGTCGTGTTCTCTGACACGGCTGACTAACAACGATAAGTTCTGAGCTGGTCTGCACAGATTTAAAGGTAAACTGTGTGCCCCGAGATGATGTGCAGCTTCAAACTGGAAGGCGGGTGACCGTAGCTTTATGTGTCACGGTGGGCAAGGTTACGTGACAAAGACCTGTTCATAATATATGATATGAAGAGAGACAGAGTGTGTGTGTGTGTGTGTGTGTGTGTGTGTGTGTGTGTGTGTTTTTTGGGGGGTTTTTTTGGGGTGGTGTGTGTGTGTGTGTGTGTGTTTTTTTTTTTTTTCTCTCTCTCTCTCTCCCCCCTCTCTCTCTTTTTTTTTTCCCCCCCCCACAATTTGTAAAAAAAAGCAATTGAGTCTCTCTCTCCTCTCTCTCTCTCTCTCTCTCTCTCTCTTTTCCCTCTCTCTCTCCCTCTCCGTCCCCTCCCCTTTCCCCTCTTTTCCCCCCCCCCCCCCCCCCCACCACACACACACACCCACACACACACCACCAAAAACACACACACACACACACACACACACACACACACACACACCACCCAACACCAACCACGTCTTTGGGACGTTAATCCTGTACACAAGCCAGTCGGTATTAAAGGGGAACAGGCTGTATTCGCCAGGCCGTGATAAATGTTTGAAACCGTAGTTATCTTCAACTATTTTTCTCAAAGCATCCATTGTCTAGTGGGGGGCAGGAGGGACGGGCGGGGGAGGGGAGGGAGGGAGGGAGGGACAGGAAGGGAGGTCATTCAGCAGCAGGTTGCCTTGCATATCGCTTATAAGCTGCTTTGACAGCAAGGTCACGTCTACAGATCCGACATGCCTTCAATCGCCCACTGTTCTTGTGGAAACAATCATTACTATTGTTGTCACTGGTGGCATTGAGCTCGTTTTTCGCTTCTTCTTGGGAAGACGGAGGGGGTGGGGGGTGGGGGGGGGGATGAGGTGGGAGGCGTGGCGACCCGAGCACCTCAGAGATTTATTTACCTGGCGTTACCTCCCTGTGCTTTTACACAGTGTCACAGTGTGTGAACCGACTGGTGATGCACGTCCAGTTGTTTGTACACTGCACTTCTGACCGACACAGGTCAGTGGGGGGGGGGGGGGGGGGGGCGATGAAGGGTGAGCTGGACTCGTACGACCATAGGAAAAGGGAACACCGAACTTTCACCTAGACAGGTACGACCACAGGAAAAGGGGACCATGAACTCTCACCTAAACAAGGATGACCACATGAAAAGGGAACCATGAACTCTTACCTACACACGTACGACCACAGGAAAAGGGGACACCAAACTCTCACCTACACAAGTACGACCACAGGAAAAGGGGACACCAAACTCTCACCTACACAAGTACGACCACAGGAAAAGGGGACCATGAACTCTCACCTAAACAAGTATGACCATAGAAAAGGGAACCAAACTCTTACCTACACAGTACGACCACAGGAAAAGGGGAAACCCAAAATCCCCCCAAAAAACCAAAAAACCAAAACCTACACAAGTACGACCACAGGAAAAGGGGAAACCAAACTCTCACCTACACAAGTACGACCACAGAAAAAGGGGACACCGAACTCTCACCTACACACGTACGACCACAGGAAAAGAGGATACCGAACTCTTACCCACACACGTACGACCACAGGAAAAGGGGACACCGAATTCTCACCTACACACGTACGACCATAGGAAAAGGGGATACCGAACTCTTACCTATACACACGTACGACCACAGGAAACGGGGACACCGAACTCTCACCTACACAAGGACGACCACAGCAAAAAAGAACAGTAAACTCTCACCTACACACGTACGACCATAGGAAAACGCGACTGCGTCTGTCTATACTTCAACACACGTCTGTCTGACCTCTCCCTTCTTCGGGTTCTGTCTGTGCCGGCGTCTGTCTATACTTGAACACACGTCTGTCCGGACTCTCCTTTCTCCAGCTTCTGTCTGTCGGTCCGCAACACACGTCTGTCTGGACTCCCTTTTCTCCAAGTTGTGTCTGTCACGTCGTCTGTCTATACTTCAAGAATCCTATCATGTTCATCAAAGGGACCAGCAAGGCTACGGTGCTGAGCCAGATTGGTCCAGTGGCCGAAATTAATGTCCAGGACGGGACAGGGGGATGGACCGTTTTTCATTTCTTCCGAGTCAACAGTTGTGCAGACCCGTCAGTGCCCGTCCTGCCTGTGTGTGCCGCCCAACACGCACTCAATAAAAACATTTTTTTTAAAGCGTTGCGCACTTTAAAGATCCCATGTCCACTTTTCAACATGAGAAGGTCTAACGGCCGTTGACACTGATAAAATATACGCAGATAACGTACAGCGGTGGCAAAATGATCAGAATAATGATTGCATGTGGCTGCGTCTGTGATGATGATGATGTAGAGTTTCATGTCCTCGGATGTCGGTTGACGTATTAGCCAAATTAGGGACAAACTGTGACCAATGCGTAAGCGTGGTTCAATGTTTCTTTACGTCCACAGACACCGTAAGGCTCATTAGGACGGGGAGCCCAGGACGGCCACCTCGACTTTTACACAGCTCCTGAACTCTGGCCGCGTCTGTGAGAAGAAGTGAGAAGAAGAATGATCCGAGACCCCTGCCGTGGGAATCTGTGTGTAACGCATTAGCCAGCGGATTAATGCTCAGAACAACCCCTCGATCCCTTCGCCTACCATTTCGCGGGGTAAGGGTGTAGTGCTAGTGTTTGGCGGGAGGACGAGGGGTGGTGGTGGTGGTGAGGGGGGGGGAAGGGGGGGGGAGGGAGGAGGTCTAAGGCAGCAGTTTGGTCTCCCGACGATTTATTGCATATTTCACAACTAAGCACCAGTCCGCATGCACGACCTGTCACAGTGTTGCCGGTCTTTGGGAAAGGAAACCAGCCGATCGTGAATCATCCCTGTGTGGTTACCTACCACTGAGCCCGGGTTGCGTTCTCACAGCCTGCCGGCGCAGGAAATGAGTCATTGCAGTCCGTGTATCGTCCGCAAATACGTAACGTTAAAACTAAAGTAGGCCTGCATGGCGGGACGTCAAAACTGTGGCACCCACCAACAAGTATTTTCGTCACGCTTACCGTGTTGTGTTAATCGGTCATTACGCTTGCTATATTTACCCTTAGCGTGTGTTAAAGAGTCGTCACGCTTACCATGTTGTGTTAATAGGTCATTACGCTTACTATATTTACCCTTTCCGTGTGTTAAGTGGTCATTACGCTTACCACGCTGTGTTAATCGGTCATTACGCTTACTATATTTACCCTTTCCGTGTGTTAAGTGGTCATTACGCTTACCACGTTGTGTTAATCGGTCATTACGCGCGGTACTATATTTACCTCTAACGTGTGTTAAACAGTCACTACGCTGACCACGTTGTGTTAATCGGTCATTACGCATACTACAGTTACCCTTACTGTGTGTTAAACAGTCATTACGTTTACCACATTGTGTTAAACGGTCATTATGTTTACTATATTTACCCTTATCGTGTGTTAAATAGTCGTTACATTTACTACGTTGTGTTAATCGGATATTATGCGCGCTATATTTACCCTTATCGTGTGTTGAACGTTCATTACGCTTGCCATGTTGTGTTCATCGGTCATTACACTGACTATATTTACCCTCACCGTGTGTTAATCAGTCGTTACGCGCACAATGTTGTGTTAATGTTAATCGGTCACTGAAGAGACAGTGAGACTGTGTAGGCGTGAAATATACAACATCCAATTCCCTGCACCCAATCCTCTGTCCTCCATCACTAACCCCCCCCCATTTTCCCTCTGCCTTTTCCCGAGCGGAAAACGGCGCCCGCGCACACTGTGAGCTCGGTGGGTACGTTATCTATGACATATATAACCTATGACTGTACGAGTATCAGTCTAACACACACAAACCATCCTTGCTTACACTGGCGGGGCGAGGGAGCTGATTAAAGTCCACGCCATTGTCAGGTGGTCGAGTCGTGTGTCGGAGGCAACCGTTCCGTTCCAGACGACGTCAGTTGCAGCACTGAAAGTGCCGGATTGCCCTGCGTTTTGTGCCCACACATGACGGAAAGCTTGCTTCACAGTGAATCATTCGCTGACGCAAATTCCGGTGAAACAAGACGGGGGAAGAGAGAAAAAACAATGTGGGGAAGAGAGAGAGAAAAAAACAGGGGAAGAGAGAAAAAACAATGTGGGGAAGAGAGAGAAGAAAAAAAACAGGGGAAGAGAGAAAAAAACAATGTGGGGAAGAGAGAGGGAAAAAAACAGGGGAAGAGAGAAAAAACAATGTGGGGAAGAGAGAGAAAAAAAACAGGGGAAGAGAGAAAAAACAATGTGGGGAAGAGAGAGGAAAAACAGGGGAAGAGAGAAAAAACAATGTGGGCAAGAGAAGAAGAAAAAAAACAGGGGAAGAGAGAAAAAACAATGTGGGGAAGAGAGAGAAAAAAGAAGAAGAAGAAAACAGGGGAAGAGAGAAAAAAACAATGTGGGGAAGAGAAAAAACAACAACACTGTGATTTGTTCTCTCATTTAAAGTTGGATTTGGGTGTCATTGTTGGTGGAGTGGGTGTGTTGACGTGAAGTGTGTGTGTGTGTGTGTGTGTGTGTGTGTGTGTGTGTGTGTGTGTGTGTGTGTGTGTGTGTATATGTGTGTGTTGGTGCGTCTCACATTGTATGTAGGCGTGCGCGTCTCACACTATTTTGTTTTGTTTTATTTTTTGTTGGTGTTGGTGGTCGCAATGGTGGTGGAGACAATGGTGCCGGCTTGGTTTGCTTCCTGCTTGCTATTTTGTTCTGTGCGTCGGGGTGGGCGGCTGGGAGGACGAAGGCTTCACGCGGAACTAAACTAGGCTAATTAAAACAAATCAAGTTTGCTACAAGCTAGTGCATTGCACATGCGCACAGACTTGACTTCCGGCAGTCAACGACTACTCCAATGGACATGCGCACGAACTGAGAAAAATCCAGCACGTGACTCACTGGATCTCTCTCTCTCTCTCTCTCTCTCTCTCTCTCTCTCTCTCTCTCTCTCTCTCTCTCTCTCTCTCTCTCTTTCTGCGACAGCTGGACAGAGATGCTGCAGACGAATGCGGCACCAGGACTGCCCAGTCACCCATCGGACCTGCGGTGGTCAGTCCCAATTATCTCAATTGAGATTTTCGTTGGCTCTGCAAGAAAATGGACCAGGAACAGCCAGTGCAATATGGACAAGGCACGTGATCTGTTCTTGATCAATCAGATAATCGGGCGGGACGTCACGTAGCCAATTAAAAGTGACAATCATTATCGGCGTGGAAATAAACAGAAATGTCCGGACTGAGATGGTACTGTCAATCACCTTTCTCTGTTCGCCTCCACTCGTTTAATTGGGTAAACACGGGTGAGACATGATACTCTGCGCCTCTGTCTCGTCTTCTCTCTCTCTCTCTCTCTCTCTCTCTCTCTCTCTCTCTCTCTCTCTCTCTCTCTCTCTCTCTCTCCATCCATCGACCCCCTTTCTCTCTCTCTCCCTCCCTCCCGACCCTCCCCCCCCCTCTCTCTCTCTCTCTCTCTCTCTCTCTCTCTCTCCCCTCTCTCTCTCTCTCTCTCTCTCCTCCCTCCTCCTCCCCCTCTCTCTCTCCCTCCCTCCCTCGACCCTCGACCCCCCCCTCTCTCTCTCTCTCTCTCTCTCCTGTCCACTCTGATAGCATCAGCTGCCGGGATCTGAGGGTGCAGGGGTGTAGTGGAGGGAGAAGGGGTATGGTTTCTCTGGAGGAACGGTATCCATAGTATCGTGAATAAATCTTGAAGCTGTCGCCCGAACCTGTCACTGCTCCGTTAATGGTCTCTCTGAGGGTCCCTGGACCTCTACTACCTGACGGGTGACGACGCCCTTCGTCTGAGAGCCCACGCTGTTATCGGCATCATTATCATCATTACTGAAAGTTGAAGTGGAAATAATTGGTTTTTAATGCCCAGTCAACTGCCTAGGTTACATCGGGGTGAAGATGACAAAGAAGAGAAGACGAAAGAAGAGGTAGAAGTAAATTAGGTCACATCAAGGTGAAGAAAAAGAAGACGAAAGTAGAAATGGAAGTAAAGTAAGTCACATCAAGGTGAAGAAAGAAAAAAAGGAAGAAGAAAGTAAAAATTATGGAAGCATAGTAGGTCACATCAAGGTATAGAAAAGAAGAAAAAAGACAGATGAAAGGTATCCACGCTCTACCGCATGCACTTACACACACTTATGTCGCAGACAAGTGGTCACGCTCTACCACCTGTAGATATAGACACACTTACGTCCACAGATGGAAGTGGCCCAAGCCCTAACGCATGTGGATGCACACACTTAGTAAGTAAACATGGTGTGAAACGTCCACAGAAACCATACGGCTTATTAGGGACGGGGAGAAGGGGGGGAGGGGGTATGGAGGGGGGGGAGAGGGAGATTATATACCTATCGCTACACTGTCACCACCAGAATGATTCCTGCATTAAGATGGGCAGCGATGAGAGCCATTTTAATGTTTCAGTAGAAAGTGATGGACAAAGTCACAGGACAGTGTCCACAAACCACAACCTTTTTGAAGAAAAAGGAGAGCCGAAGCGGTATCGAACCGAGGTCCTTCCGCTTACCAACCTAACGCCTTACCGCTAGGCCAAACCGGCTCACGCACACACTTTGGTCCACAGACATGAATCAGATCCACGCCCTGTCTCGCGAAGTTACACGCACGTTCGTTCGTTCGTTCGTTCGTTCGTTCTTTTCGTTTAATGTCCTCAGATGCTAAAAGCAGGACAGTGTCCACGCACCTATGTCCCCAGACAGATGAGGGAGGTCCATGCCTAATGGCCACACCTGACGCACGATGACTGCATCGTGGTCACCTCTGCATCCGGTGCTAACAGGTCCACTTCATCACGCGGGCAATCTTACGACTGACCCAAGCTGCATCGGGCCTGCGGGCAGGAATGCACTTAGTCATCCGAGCCACCATAAGTCATGGTGACCACCTGACCGCGGACACGCACCGTTCCGCTTCAGCAGCGTGTAAACCGCTGGGCTTTGGGGACAACCGGGGACAGCGGTTCGCGAACAGAACAATAGCCAAACACGCATCCTTCTCCCGCGTGAGCCGGTGTGGCCTAGCGGTAAGGCGTTAGGCTGGTAAGCAGAGGGACCTCGGTTCGAATCCGCTTCGGCTCTCCTCTCTCTTCAAAAATTGTGCTCTGTGGACACTGTCTTGTGACTTTGTCCCTCACAATTAATGAAACATTAAAATGGCTCTCATCACTGCCCACCTTAATGCAGGAGTCATTCTGGTGGTGACAGTGTAGCGATAGGTATATAATCTCCCTCTCCCCACCCCTCCGTACCCCCCCCCCCCTTCTCCCCGTCCCTAATAAGCCTTGTGGACGTTAAGCACCATGTTTACTTACTTCTCCCGCTTCAGTGGTGTCTAAATCCCTGGGGGCCACAGCAGCCAACGGCTCACCAACAGAACAATAATCAAACACGCACCGCCCTGCCCCAGCATCGCGTAAACCCCTCCGCCTCGCGGACAACGCGTGCTAATTAAAGGTTCACGAATAGAAAAACAATCACGAAGACAGAAACAAGCGCTCTGATGAGTCAAAGTGTAGGCCGTGCCACCTAAGAAGCTTATTTACCTGGCATACAAGCACCGCGTGTATACCATCTTTAATGAGTGCTTTGTACAAGTACACGTTTCGGATAGTTCACCCCCCACCCCCACCCCCACCCCCCATGCACCGCCCCCACCCTCTTCCATCCCCGGTCCCAGCTGGTTACGTTGCGCTCATTGACCTGTCAGACAAAACTGCGCTCTAATGGAGTCCGCCCGAGAGACACGTTCAGCTATGGCTTCAGACATGACACGAGATGGATGTCTGGCTGCTCAGAGTTCAGGAGCTGTGCGAAAGTCGAGGTGGCCGTTCTGGGCTCCCCGTCCCTAATAAGCCTACAGTTTCTGTGGACGTAAAGCAACACTTCAACAGCTAGGACGTCCTTCTGTCCTGCTCCATCCGAGACAAGACTGTTCTACAGAATGTCCCTATAATGCTTTTTAGCACCTGAGGACATGAAGCAGGGTGTATGATACGCGGCTAGGACGTCAAGAGCCAAGCACCGATGTGAAGAAGGGGGTAAGCTGGGCTCTCATGGTGAGCTGGACTGTCTTTTGCTTCAGGTTTCAACAGCTTGCTCTTTCCGACTCCGTCTTTGTGACTGTTCTGCACAGCTGTTGAAAGGGCAAACTGCGGAGTACACAAGCCCACCTACTAAACATTTACTGCCCGTCCCTAATAAGCCGTACCGGTTTCTGTGGACGTTAAGCACGATGTTTACTTACTTTACATTTACTGTTCTGGCGGTGGCTGACGGTCTCTTCGGTCTTTGCGGGTCGGAGCGCCCGCCCCTCGTCCCTAACAAGCCGTTTGTGGCTTCTGTGGACGTTAATCATCACAGTTCCTTCCTACGATGTCCTACATCACCGGAAAATGCTTCCGCCTGCTTATATCATCTTGTACGACTTCATGCTTGGCGGCTAGCTCGGACCTCGCGAACCCCTTCGTCAATCAGCGCTCTCTAAAGTGCGGCAGCATTCTGAGACGGCTCTATCTTTCCCTGAGGCCGTTCTTTGAGGACAGCTGCACCCACAACACAAACCTGTTGGCAGCGAAAGGGTTCAGAATATGGCACTGGGCCATGAGTGGGTGCCTCGGTGCGGCCTTGTTACAGCAGATACAGCAGATCGGCTGTTTCGGACATCATAATTAAGCTTGTAGCCTAGCTGTGCGGTGGGCACACGTAACCGGACAGCTCGCAGTCGCAGCAGTGTGATGGGTGACCGCGTCGCCAGAGCAATGCCCCTCCGTCGCCGTCGCCGCTATGTTGACTGACCAGCGGCCGCCAGCATCCTGAACCTGTGGCGCAGAGGTGAAAAGGTCGAGAGGTCCGAGTCCATGCAGTGAGCAGGGCAGTGGACAGGTTCCTTCTGTCCACACTCACGAGTCCAGTTGTCCGGCTTGCCTCCATCGCGCTCAAAGAAACGGTTATAATTAGTTACCCTCTTGGGAGTTGTTGTTTGTTTCTTTTTGTTTCTGTGGGTTTTTGTTGTTGTTGTAGTTTGTGTGTGTGTGTGTGGTGTGTGTGTGTGTGTGTGTGTGTGTGTGTGTGTGTATGTGTGTCTGGGTTTTTTTTTGTGTGTGTGTGTTTTGGTTTTTAAATGGTGAGGGGTGGAGGAAGGGTTATGTGGGTTTTGGGTGTTTTTTGTTTCCTGTTCTTTTGGGGTTTTTTGTTGTGTTTTTTTGGTTCTTTTTTAGAAGGGGGAGGGGGGGCGGGGGAGGGAATTATAAGTACGAAGAGGCTGCGAGTATGTGGTCGTCCTGTCAGTGTGGTCTTCATTTGTGTGTGCTTGTGTATCCGACTGTATTGTGTGTGTAAGTAAGTAAGTAAACATGGTGCTTAACGTCCACAGAAACCATAAGGCTTATTAGGGCTGGGGAATTGTGTGTGTTCCGGGCCATGACCCTTTAATATCTTCTTTCCTGTCCTTTCTCCCTTTTGATTGGGTGGAAGTTTTATGGCCCCAATTATCTAAAGTGTTAACACTTGTGCACTGGGCCCGCCACATCCTCTTTCCCCCAGTGTCCCTGCGGGTCGTCGTTAGTTAGTTGGAGCTGCTGCATCTGATTCAGGAGAGAGCCTGTAAGTAGTTATTTTCCTATGGCTTGTTGATCTGTTGTTTCTCATTGATGTAAATGATGTATGTTACCATGTTCACAACGTGCCTTGATTTTCGTTCTTCAACACGTGGGTAATTTCGGCGTCAGACTGCCGTCTGGTTGCAGCCGCCATGGCGTCAGTGTACATTGTGTGTTCAAATCTTAAGCTTTTAGGCCACAAGATGACCAGTGCTTCCCTCACTCCCCACACAACTCCCCTACATTTGTATGTAGTGTGTGTGTGTTGTATGTGTGCGTGCGTGCCTGTGTGTTCGTGCGTGCGTGCGTGAGTGTGTGTGTGTGTGTGTGTGTGTGTGTGTGTGTGTGTGTGTGTGTGTGTGTGTGTGTGTGTGTGTGCGTGCGTGCGCGCGCGCGTACTAGTGCTGGGGCAGTGCCGGGGCGCATACTCAGTAGCGGGACAGTGGACACCAGATGAAGCAACGCTGCATCAGAGCACTCCCCAGCGCTCGGGAAGGATGTCATTAAACCCATCCTCTCGGGTGCTCACATTCCAAAGACATAGCATTTCTCAGAGTAAGAGAAACTTGACGCCTTCGATAGGAAGTGTCTTCAGAAGACTGGACTGACGTGTCCAGTGACGACGTCGGGAAGCTCTCTCTCTCTCTCTCTCTCTCTCTCTCTCTCTCTCTCTCTCTCTCTCTCTCTCTCTCTCTCTCCTCTCTTGCCCTCCTCTCTCTCCCTCTCTCTCTCTCTCTCTCTCTCTCTCTCTCTCTCTCCCTCTCTCTCTCCTCTCTCTCTCTCTCTCTCTCTCTCTCTCTCTTTTTCCATCTCTCGGAGTCCAAACGAAACAAACAAGAAGTGCTTCTAACCATCAGGTCTCCGAGTCAAAGCTATAACACTATATTCTGTAGTCTAGGTTGTAACACTATGTAACACTCGCTCTCCATCACAGCCCACCTCTCTCTACCTTGAACCATGAAAACTACATAAACAAACATAAAAAAATGTTTTACTGATATTATCCTCTCGACATTCACACCATACAAAACAGTAGCAACACCAACAGTACTATAAATAAGAGTGAGAACTTCTAAAGTAGTGAACGTCACAAACAATAATAGACAGAGTCACGCGGAGAAAGCGAGACAGACAGACAGACAGACAGACAGACAGACAGACAGACAGACAGACAGACAGACAAAGGTCAGGTGAATTTTCCAGGACGGGTATAGATTTTGACACGTATATAATTTGGTCCCACAATCACTCTGCTAAAACTATGTCACTCTTAAGACTGAAGTCAAACAAGACGAGAGAGGGAAGACTCAAACTCGAAAACTTCAATACTCAAGGTTACGTCCATTTCCATAACCAGTCCCTGCTATACTACTAGAGAGAGAGACAGACAGAGACAGAAACAGAGAGAGACAGACACAGAGAGACAGAAACAGAGAGAGACAGAAACAGAGAGAGACAGAAACAGAGAGAGACAGACACATAAAACAAAAAGAGAGAAAAAAACAGAGGAAAAAAAGAGAAAAGAAAGAGAGAAAAAGAGAAAGAAAAGGGAAGGCAGACAAAAAAGATAAAGAGAGGGGAAAGAGAGGGGAGAAAAAAAAAACAAAAGAAAAAGACAAAAGGGAAAACAGAAAAAGATAGAAACAGAGAGAGAGAAAAGGAAGAGAGGACAGAGAGAGAGAGAGAGCCGGACGGCAGTCACGCTCCTCGCTGTGTCCACCGCTACAGACCCTGCCCACCGGTCAGCGGCTAGGAGCTAAACGAGGACTTATTGTAGCAGCGCTAATCCTAAGTTAAAGGCCGTGCTGAGCAGGCCAGTGGTAAGTCTTCGTGGCGCTGAAGGCCGCACGGAGGCCGGGCAGCAGCGTGATCACGGACAGCATGCGCTACGTGTCCAGCGGGGCGCCGCTTGCCCCACTGACCAGGTCAGGCAGTGGTCACCTGTTGGCCGTGGCCTGGCCACGTAGTGAGTATATCATTATAACCGGTTTACTCTCTCTCTCTCTCTCTCTCTCTCTCTCTCCCCCTCCCCCCCCCCCCCCACCCCTCCCCCCCCCCCCCCCCCCCCCCCCACCCGTCCCTAATAAGCCTTATGGTTTCTGCGGACGTTAAGCACCATGTTTACTCTCTCTCTCTCTCTCTCTCTCTCTCTCTCTCTCTCTCTCTCTCTCTCTCTCTCTCTCCCCGACCCCCAACCTAAAGCCTTATGTTTTCTGTGGATGTTAAGTACCATTCTCTCTCTCTCTCTCTCTCTCTCTCTCTCTCTCTCTCTCTCTCTCTCTCTCTCTCTCTCTCTGCTTTGAGCAAGATCTCGTCTCTCTCTCTCTCTCTCTCTCTCTCTCTTCTCTCTCTCTCTCTCTCTCTCTCTCTCTCTCCCTTACTGTTCTTTATAAGATAAGCATTGACTGCTTCTGTTTTCTTTTCCAATACTGTTATATGAACTGATCAGGTGTTAGTTAGTTGCTGGTTGTATGCTTATAATGTGTAACAGAGTGATGTATGTGATGTATGTGAGCATCTGCCGCTGTGAGCACGCTATGTTTTGTGTGGAAATTCTCATGTATAACGTCTCACCCACTCATTCATGCCTTTTTAATTATTTAACCTATATATATATATACAAATCATGCCTGTAATTTTATATTTACTAATCAGTAGCTTAGCAAGGACTAGTTGTTAGGTTTTTGACTAAACCTAAACTACAATCCTTGTAAAACAAAATTTTCGATCTCGAGTTCTCTCTCTCTCTTCTCTCTCTCTCTCTCTCTCTCTCTCTCTCTCTCACACACACACACACACACACACACACACACACACACACACACACACACACACATTGCTTCTCGTAAAACTTATTTCAAGTCACTGCGTTTCCCAAGGACCCCACTTGGCGAAACCTTCCAACTCGCTGACACACCTGTTCAGTTTCTGCCGGCCGGGGTCGGAAGTTAAGCTGAAGCAAGGGCTGTAACTCTAAACACACGACAAAGGCAGGGAGGAGAAGTTCAAAACCCAGCGTGAATGACCGGCGGCCCAATTGTTGCCACAAGACACAAAGCTTCTGTAAAAGCCAGAAATTAACCAACACAACCACACGAGAGGGCAGCGTATCAATGTTTGTGGTCGGCTGTTTGATCCCGTCGCCTCGCAGAGGGTCGGGGGTCGAAGCGGAGAGACTTGCAAAAAGTCAGTGGAATGACCCAGCGTGGAAGCCTCGCAGTTCCGCGCGAGTCAACAGTCGGCCACCGCTTCTCGAGTCGACGCCACTGAATCCGGGCGGTATTTGCGCAGTTCGTTCAATGTTGCTTTACGTCCACAGAGACCGTAGCGACTATTAATTTAAGGACGGGGAGCTCAGAGAACGGCCACCTCGACTTTCACACAGTTCCTGAGCTCTGAAGGTCCTAGTTCAATGTTGCTTTAGGTCCACAGAGACCCTAGGGACTATTAATTTAAGGACGGGGAGCTCATGACGGCCACCTCGACTTTCACACAGCTCCTGAACTCTGAAGGTCCTAGTTCAATGTTGCTTTAGGTCCACAGAGACTGTACAGGAGGAGCGAGGGACGTCCACCTCGACTTTCACATTTGCGCAGTTCTTCGCGCTTGAATTCGTACGTACTTCCCGCTGTTCCTGGGGAAGGGAGACGGTTTTCCGCTACACACATGTAGCCACTTCTTCTTGGTCTACACACATGTAGCCACTTCTTCCTGGTCTACACACATGTAGCCACTTCTTCCTGGTCTACACACATTCTCCCACTGTGTCTATGAACGGCAAAACGGAAGACAAAGGGCAAAAACACGTGGAGGCGGAGAACCAAAATGTAACACAACGCCGACCGTAACGACCATAACAGCCCTATAAACACTGACTGACAGCTAAATGTAACACAATGCTGACAGAAACGATCATAATAGTAATATAAACACTGACTGACTGCCAAGAGTACCACAACGCCGACCGTAACAGCTCTATAACATTGACTGTCACCAAGGTGTTAACACAACGCCGACCGTAACAGCTCTATAACATTGACTGTCACCCAGCTGTTAACACAACGCCGAGACGACAACTGTAACCGCCCTGTGGGCAATGAGTGACAACCACGTGTACACAACGACGACCGTAACAGCCCTATGAACAATGACAACCAAGTGTACCACAGCGCCGAGTGTGACGACCGTAACAGCCCTATGAACAATGACAACCAACGCCGAGTGTGACGACCGTAACAGCCCTATGAACAATGACAACCAAGTGTACCACAACGCCGAGTGTGACGACCGTAACAGCCCTATGAACAATGACAACCAAGTGTACCACAACGCTTAGTGAAACGCCCGTAACAGTAACTGACAGCTAAGTGTAACACACCGCCGAGTGTACCGACCGTAACAGCCCTATGAACATTGACAACCAAGTGTACCACAACGTCAAGTGTGACGACCGTAACAGCCCTATGAACATTAACAACCAAGTGTACCACAACGTCAAGTGTGACGACCGTAACAGCCCTATGAACACTGACTACTGACACAACCAAGAGCAACACAGCGCCGAGCGTACCGACCGTAACAGCCCTGCAGAAACAGTCAAGGGAACCAGAAAGACATAAACATCAACCCGTCCCTGTAGAAGTGGACAGGATGAGAGGAAGAGTGGCCTGCCGTCAACGCAACGAATTTACGCTTCCAGCAGCGCGTGACCAGAAACATTTCACTGTGCTCGAAGCTGATATATAAACTAACAGCAATGAAACTGCTAAAAGGGGCGTGCAGGAATGTACTATTTTAGACGACCGCAAGATCTTGCCAGCGGTGACTGCTCACAGTGTTGGCAGCGGTTAATAATAATAACTTTAAAAAAGGATTTCTAGAGCGCCCATCTACCACACAAGGTAGGGCACAGGGCGCTTTACAGTAACACCAACGACACACACACACACACACACACACACACACACACACACACACACACACACACACACACACACACACACGCACGCACACTCACAGACACACACACGCACGCACGCACTCAGCGTCGGACGAGGGGATAGGCACGGTTGTGAAAAACAGTTTAGAAATAATTATTAAACAGGTGCGTCTTGAGGGCGGATTTAAAAGAGGAGGCAGAATCAGAGTGGCGGAGTGTTTGAGGCAAATTGTTCCAGACAGATGGGCCAGCATATAAAAAAGGATCTTTCACCAAATGTTTTTGAGTTTATACGGGGGGTGACAAACGTTCGTGTGTCAGATGCAGATCGTAATTGGTTTAAACAAAATTTTATTCATTCATCGTAATCATAAGCTCAACAAATAAGTACAGGAAACACAAAAGCAGATCGTAATTGTCTTGTATGTAATTGTCTTGTAATTGTCTAACGTACTGTGAAGTCAACCTTTTAATCACTGCGGTGGTTTTTCAATGTTGTTGTTCGGGCTTGCCTGTGAATCTTCTTTCCCTACGTGTATACCTAACGCTGCACTGTCACCACCAGAAAACACAAAGAAACATAAGCAGATAAGTATACTACATTCATTTTTCACCATTTAACTATTTTTTAAGTCTTGTTTTGTAGCTGGAAAAGGATTTACTCCGAAAGTTCGCACGCTGTGTTCGCACGTCAGTCAAAATAAATCGCGTTCTTTTTAACCTTTTATGTGTTTCGATCTTTCTTTGCTGAACAAACGTGAGAGAGGCAGATACAGGGGGAAAGGCGGGCCTGCGGAAGTCTGACTGAGAAATGAGATGGCTTCCATTCTAATGAACGTGTTGCACGTGCGCCAACACGTGTTCGAACGCACAGTAAGATGAAAAAAGAGAAGTAAGTAAATTGGCGTTTTACGCCCAGTCAACCAATGCGGTTAAATCAGGGCGATAAGAAAGCGAAGACAAACCAGCAGAGGAAAAGGAAATGGCATCTGCCTGTACATATCCACAGAAACCAGATGGGAGCAGGAACTGTCACCACCAGAAAGCGGGAGGGTTTAGGGGTGTACCTAAAGCTGCACTGTCACCACCAGAATGATTCGGCAATAAGACGGGCAACGGTGTCAGCCATTCTGATGTTTCGTTAACTGCGAGGGGCAAAGAAACAACTGTCTCCGTAGGCCACAACTTGTAATTAGAAAGAACTCAGCTGGACTTGAACCCATCCCCGTCCGCTTGCTAGCCTGGCACCTCACCGCCAGGCCAAACCGGCTCACAGGCAGAGGGGCATGAGGTGAAGCGGGGGGATTGGGGGGCGGGGGGGGGGGGGGAGAAGCTAACCGGCCAACATACAAACCAGCAAAGCAAGAAAAGAAACGACAGAACAAACACAGAGAAGTGAGAGTGGGGAGGAGGGTGTGATAAGCTGGGCGACTCTTAGGAACAATGCAAACAACAGCGCCAGAACGAACACGGCCATCACAGAGAAATAAAAGAGAAAGACTGTCATCACAGACAACACAGAGAAACAAAAGAGAAAGACTGCCATCACAGACAACACAGAGAAACAAAAGAGAAAGACTGCCATCACAGAGAAAGACTGTTATCACAGAGAAATAAAAGAGAAAGACTGCCATCACAGAGAAATTAAAGAGAAACACTGCCATCACAGAGAAATAAAAGAGAAAGACTGTCATGACAGAGAAATAAAAGAGAAAGACTGCTAACACAGATAAATAAAAGAGAAAGACTGTCATGACAGAGAAATAAAAGAGAAAGACTGCTAACACGGAGAAATAAAAAAGAAAGACTGCCATCACAGAGAAATAAAAGAGAAAGACTGTCATCACAGAAAAATAAAAGAGAAAGACTGCCATCACAGAGAAATAAAAGAGAAACACTGCCATCACAGAGAAATAAAAGAGAAAGACTGTCATCACAGAGAAATAAAAGAGAAAGACTGCTGACACGGAGAAATAAAAAAGAAAGACTGCCATCACAGAGAAATAAAAGAGAAAGACTGTCATCACAGAGAAATAAAAGAGAAAGACTGTCATCGCAGAGAAATAAAAGAGAAGTGCTAGTCAATCGATCATTCCCTCCCCTTGTTCGCAGCTTTCCGTCTTTTCCCACAAGGGATCAGTTTTAATCCTAGTCCCCAAAGAAATTCACCGACAAGCGTGGCGCGCGTGTCGCGTGGATGGAATGCAGATCAATACGCACCAAATGGAAAACGAGGAGGCTAACCCTAGTTTCTCATTTTGAGCCGGTCACAGCAGCTAGAAATCAAATGACATTGACTTGCGAGGGAGTTGTTCTGTCACCTCGCCAAGACCCCTGTCATGCAACCGACCCCAGCTACTGAAAGTCCTCAGCCAAGAGATAAGTTTGTGACACTTTCCATTTTCGACCCTGGCACGCGCCAGGAAGAAATATATGGCACCCTTCTTGGGAAACACGTCTTTGTGCGGACTGCTAGAAGTGATGGTGGCAGTGGGGATGGGTAGCGATCTCTCTCTCTCTTCCTCTCTCTCTCTCTCTCTCTCTCTCTCTCTCTCTCTCTCTCTTGTGTGGAAATTCTCATGTATAACGTTTCACTCACTCATTCATGCCTATATATGCCTATAAAGGATGCCTGTAATGTTATATTTACTCATCAGTAGCTTAGCAAGGACTAGTTGGTCGACAGGTTTTTGACTAAACCTAAACTAAAATCCTTGTAAAATAAAGTTTTCGAGTTCTCTCTCTCTTCTCTCTCTCTCTCTCTCTCTCTCTCTCTCTCTCTCTCTCTCTCTGCCCCTCCCCCCTCCCCCCTCTCTCTCTGCCCCTCCCCCCTCTTTCTCTTGCTCAGGAACTTCGACGGAATATTGATCGCAGTTCGGAAATAATTGAGACATCAACACCAGTTACGAAGAGGGACCTTCCTTGAAAAGCGAGACAAGAGAGACAGAGAAAACTGGCCACTGATCAGCTGAACGACGGAATCATCTTACTGCGTTCTGGCATTCCACTCCTTTCAAAGTCAGTTCGGGTTGCAAGCCTACCGGTGTTGTAGTGACGTCATGTGGGCCATCATGTCTAGACCCATGTGGCAGACTGAAAGATTATTACGCAGGAAGGATCTGGGGAATGAAAAACAGTGTCTGAAATAGACAAATACGAACCAGTTTATGCCATGCGAATCAGTTCTCTTCCTCTGTTGGGCGATTTTTTTTTTTTTTTTCGTTACTGATATGAGCTGGGTCTGAATAAACATCTCTCTCTCTCTCTCTCTCTCTCTCTCTCTCTCTCTCTCTCTCTCTCTCTCTCTCTCTCTCTCTCTCTCTTCCGCGTGCGCAGGACTGATGTCGGTTATATTTTTCATGTATTTATCGATCCATGAACGACGTTTTTCCACGTGGTGTTGTCACTTTTTTTATTATTATTATTATTATTATTATTATTAAAATTATTATTATTATAACGTCACCGTATGGGTCTTGAGGTCCTCAGATGTCGACCTGACATATTACGGACCCAATTTATTGTAACCCAACTTTGTCGTTTTATGCTTGGCGTGAATGTAGTAATTTTTTTTTTTTTTTTTTTTTTTTTTTTTAAACTCACACACCAAACATTTTTGGAGCGGGATAGCTCCGTTGGTAATGCGTCCGAATGAAAACGCCAGGTGTAATACTGACGCGGGTTCGAGTCCCCGGTGCGGCAAGGAATTTTTCTCTCAGAGTCAACGTCCAGTGCAGACTCTCTGACGGTGTCCGTACAGCCCCCAGTGTGCAATCGTATGCATCAGCATCTGTGCGCTCGTTAAAAATCCCAAACACTGGCAGCCATACGAATGTTTGGACACGTGAAAATACTGCACACACTGGTACGAATGGGTAGCGCTGCTCTTGCAGCTGCTGTGCCTTACCCAGGTAAGGCGACACGAATTTCCTGCAAGGTATAATGAAGTACTAAAACATATTTTTAAAATGCGTGAGCGAGTGTATAGGCATCAGGACACATTCCTTGTGCAATAGCCTTGTCACTTGACAATGAAGTTGCACTGCGATGATAATGATGTAGAGCTTCGTGTCCTCGGATGTCGGTTGACATATTAGGGACAAACTGTGACCAATGCCGAAGCACGGTTCAGTATTGCTTTATGTCCACAGAAACCGTAAGGCTCATTAGGACGAAAAGCCCTGGACGGCCTCCTCGACTTTCACACAGCTCCTGAACTATGAAGTTGCATTTCTTCATTCCTTCAGGTGATGCTCAGTATCCTCGGATGTCGGTTGACATATTAGGGACAAGCTGAGACCAATGCGTGAGCATGGTTCAATGTAGCTTTACGTCCACGGAAACCAGAAGGCTCGTTAGGACGGACAGCCCAGGACTGCCACCTCGACTATCACACAGCTCCTGAACTATGAGGGTGCATTGCATTGCACCGTACCGTATCGTATCGTATTGTATGTTTAAAATCTTACGGTGTCCGTACAGCAATCGCATGCATCAACATCTGTGCGCACGTTAAAAATCCCAAACACTGGCAGTCAGTGTTTAAAAGAAAAAATCTGGAACAGAATGACTGCTAGCTTTCTGAACAATCTTCCAAGCACTGAACAAGCAGCAAAAAATCAACGAAAACAAGATACGTTTTTTCTCTCTCATTTTTCATCGTTTTCAACCGTTTATCTGTCGTTTAAGTGTCGTTTTGTGGCTTGACAAAGGGGATTTCCCCGAAAATTTGCACACTGTGTGTCCGTCTCAAAATAAATAGACGTTCGCTTGAACATTTTGTATTTGGATCTTGTACTGTATGTTAGGTTTCCGCGTCACTGATCCGGCAAGTGGTCGTTCCTTCATCCTCACCCAGCAGCTGCTCGTGCCCAGACGTGTGGGTGACGGGGCTGAACTGAACGCTGCTCACTCGTCAAGCGAAAGCTTCCTGCCACCTCCACGTGCTGCCTCGCTTCCGTTGCTGGCGGAGGAATTGCACGCGCAGTTAGCGAGTCCCAAGTGAAACCCCCTTACGTCCACAATGCCGCCAATTTGCACGTGTCGAGTTCTGTTACGTGTCAACGAAGCAGAAAATGACACAACGCGAGCCCCCTGTCGACACGAGACTGCCAGGGATTCCTGGGGGCGGAGAGGGGCGGGAGAGGGGGAAGGGAGGGTAAAGGGAAGGGGGGTTGGAGGGAAGGAGTCTGTGAGAGGCGGCAGAACATCGGGGCAATGTCAACCTCTGCTGTGGAACCAGTCTCACGTCAGACCCCTCTGCCTCTTTTAAACATAATGATAATAATGAATATTATTTATCTGCGCTTCTCAGTGAGAGACAGCTGGCATTTCTAGGCTCGCTCCAACGCACTGTAAGTAAGTAACTTTATGTGTTACGCCCATCCAACGCATGGTAAATGAGTAACTTTATGTTTCACGCCCATCCAACGTACTGTAAGTAACTTTATGTTTCACGCCCATTCAACGTACTGTAAGTAAGTAACTTTATGTTTCACGCCCATCCAACGCACTGTAAGTAAGCAACTTTATGTGTTACGCCCATCCAACGTACTGTAAGTAAGCAACTTTATGTATTACGCCCATCCAACGTACTGTAAGTAAGTAACTTTATGTGTTACGCCCATCCAACGTACTGTAAGTAAGTAACTTTATGTTTCACGCCCATTCAACGTACTGTAAGTAAGTAACTTTATGTTTCACGCCCATCCAACGCACTGTAAGTAAGTAACTTTATGAGTTACGCCCATCCAACGTACTGTAAGTAAGCAACTTTATGTGTTACGCCCATCCAACGTACTGTAAGTAAGCAACTTTATGTGTTACGCCCATCCAACGTACTGTAAGTAAGCAACTTTATGTGTTACGCCCATCCCGGGCAACGCACGGCTACGTGACTTCATACTGAGAGGCGCAGTTCCTGTTCACTGTTTGACAACGGCAAGGTTCACAACGGGATGGACTGAACCGCTAGCTGTGATCTAAAAAGGCGTGGATTACGGGGCTGATCAGCGACTGAACGCCCCGCTGACTGCTGCAATTCGGTATTCACTTCCTCTCCCTCAGTGTCCAAGGACACCGCAAGGTTCAGTGTCTGTCCCACACCGGCAGTTGATGGTTAGCCTGGCAATGCTAAGGTATGGCCATTTTCTGTCCCACACCGGCAGTTGATGAGACAATGCTGAGGTTCACTGTCTGTCCCAATGCCGGCAGTTGATGGTTAGTCTGGCAATGCTAAGGTATGGCCATTTTCTGTCCCACACCGGCAGTTGATGCTTAGTCTGGCAATGCTGAGGTTCACTGTCTGTCCTAATGCCGGCAGTTGATGGTTAGTCTGGCAATGCTGAGGTTCACTGTCTGTCCCAATGCCGGCAGTTGATGGTTAGTCTGGCAATGCTAAGGTATGGCATTTTCTGTCCCACACCGGCAGCTAATGGTTAGTCTGGCAATGCTGAGGTTCACTGTCTGTCCCAATGCCGGCAGTTGATGGTTAGTCTGGCAATGCTAAGATTCACTGTCTGTCCCAATGCCGGCAGTTGATGTTAGTCTGGCAATGCTAGGTTCACTGTCTGTCCCAATGCCGGCAGTTGATGGTTAGTCTGGCAATGCTAAGGTATGGCATTTTCTGTCCCACACCGGCAGTTAATGGTTAGTCTGGCAATGCTGAGGTTCATTGTCTGTCCCAATGCCGGCAGTTGATGGTTAGTCTGGCAATGCTGAGGTTCACTGTCTGTCCCAATGCCGGCAGTTGATGGTTAGTCTGGCAATGCTAAGGTTCACTGTCTGTCCCAATGCCGGCAGTTGATGGTTAGTCTGGCAATGCTAAGATTCACTGTCTGTCCCAATGCCGGCAGTTGATGGTTAGTCTGGCAATGCTAAGGTTCACTGTCTGTCGCAATGCAGGCAGTTGATGGTTAATCTGGCTATGCTAGGGTTCATTGTCTGTCGCACACCGGCAGTTGATGCTTAGTCTGGCAATGCTAAGGTTCACTGTCTGTCGCAATGCAGGCAGTTGATGGTTAATCTGGCTATGCTAGGGTTCATTGTCTGTCGCACACCGGCAGTTGATGCTTAGTCTGGCAATGCTAAGGTTCACTGTCTGTCCCAATGCCGGCAGTTGATGGTTAGTCTGGCAATGCTAAGGTTCACTGTCTGTCCCAATGCCGGCAGTTGATGCTTAGCCTGGCAATGCTAAGGTTCACTGTCTGTCGCAATGCCGGCAGTTGATGGTTACAGTCTGGCAACACTCAGAGTGTAACGAGACCCTTGCAGGCAAGTGGCATCACGAGGCTGGCTCCATTGCACGCCTACACGTATGTCTACACCCGCACCCAAAGGAAACGCGACTGCGGTCTTTAGGCTATGCTGGGATAACAATGGGGAGGGGTGGGGGGAGGGGGGTTCGGAAGGGGCGGGGAGTTAGAGGGGGTTAGCTTCCCTAATCCGATTCAAAATGATCATCTCGTCGACAAAGAAATTGACCAAAAGCATTTGTCGCATCTGTTCCGCGCCAGCCTTCATTAAGTTAAATGTCAAAGATGACAAAAATCTGAAAGAAAAGATGACCTTTAGAACCGGTTCCTTACTGAGAGACAGAGACAAAAACTGACGCAGCCGATACAGAAAGTCACACAGAGACAGACAGAGAAAAAGAGAGAGAGAGAGAGAGAGAGAGAGAGAGAGGAGAGAGAGAGAGAGAGAGAGAGAGAGAGAACAACTCGAAGTCGAAAACTTATTTTACAAGGATCTAGTTTAGGTTCAGTCAAAACCAGCAACAACTAGTCTTTGCAAGGACAGGAGAAAGAGAGAGAGAGAGAGAGAGAGAAGAGAAGAGAGAGAGAGAGAGAGAGAAGAGAGAACCATGAGACGACTCTAGAGAAGAGGAGAGAGAGAGAGAGAGAGAGAGAGAGAAGATGAGAGAGATGAGAGAGAGAGAGACAGAGACAGAGACAGAGACAGAGAGACAGAGAGAGACAGAACAAAAAAGAGAGAGGAAAGAGACTTATGAGAGACTCAGAGACAGGGAGCTCACAGAGAAAGAGGCAGATTTATAGACCCCCTGCCAACTCCCTGAACTCGGACCCATCCATCTCCCACCTGAACCGACCCATCTGCTGTTTTCAGGGTAACGAGCGAGCTAATACTCATGGTCCTCACATTGCCCTTCCCCCTCTCTTCCCACCACCCCACCCTCCCCCTCCCTCCACCCCAACCCGTCCCAATCTCTAAACATATCACGGGGCCAGCAAGCAAAACTGACAGAGCAGAGACATAAATCTCGGGAACGCGGGACAAGGACCGTAATCACCCCGCGAACAAGGTGAGTCGACAGTTATCGACCCTAATTGTGGCGCGCGCCGTGTGGGAACCAGCCCCGGACATAAATGTCTCCTTTTTGCCGCCGGGACTTTTGCGGCGGAGACTGTTGACCTTTCGCTACCGCCTCGCCACCACCGGGTCAGAAACAAAACGGCAGCTTCGCTGGCAGATGCGTGCAGACACGAGCTTCGCTGACTGAGCTCGTGTCGTATCTCTTTCCACGCGTCGAACGGATCTCGGGCTATTCAGTTTGCCCACACATCCAGTCTCGGAGCTACACGCTAGACTGACGAAGCAAAAGTGGCAGAGCGATTTTGGGGATTGTTTTTTTCTCCAGCGTGACACGCTCGGGCCCAACAGGCGTTGGGAAGACCCAGGGTCTCAGGTTCGATCCTCGCTCGGCGATGCATGCTACATTTAGTCACAAATTTCCTGACCCATGACACCGAATAAAGAATTGCCTTGAACAGTGGGTTGAGCAAGCCTTCCGATTGCAATGAGCGATACATCCGTGAAATTGGAAACAGTCGAGCGAAAAAGCGTGAAACAACTCGATACAACACCGCGGCTAAACTCACTCAACCCAGGCCATGCAGACATGGCAGCGCCCATACATCGAGAAATGGCACGTGAGAAAGCTGTGAATAAGCTCTGATACTGACGTAGCGTGGCGGGAATAAAGTGTATGAGTGTCTATCACAATCAGTGAAGTCTCGCGAGGAGAGAGGTGTGTCTCGTCTGCCTGCGCTGATTGGCTACTCGCGTTTCTGTCTGCCGGTGTGCTGATTGGCTAATCGCGTCCTGTCCACCTGTGCTGATTGGCTAATCGCGTTCTGTCAATCATAATCTGGGGACACGCTACCAGTCTCTGGAGGGAGAACGACTAGCACGTTGTAGGCACTTAGAGCTGTCACCGTTATCATAACTTCGTACGTGAAAGATCCCGCGGCGATGAAAAATCAATAAAAGATATGGAAAAATTCCCGGCTGCCCTGCGACAGAAATCACTTACTGTACGTCAACATACGCATGACACACACTTAGGTGCTGTGAAGAGCCTTGTTAGCGCCGTGCAGTAGCTTCTCGTTTCTTCCGTTGCGCAGTGGCTGCTCAACTGTAAAAGCAACCGGGCTTCCCGCACGGGACCTTCAGGTATGCAAAGACATACAAATACCCTATGCCGAAAGGCCAGCGGGAAAGTGGGCTGGGGGTCACAGAGAGAGAGGGAAGAGAGAGAATCAGGCGAGAGGTGGGTCAGGTGGAGCCAGAGAGAGAGACAGACAGACAGACAGACAGAGAGACAGACAGACAGACAGACGGACAGAGACAGAAACGATGGAGAGAGGGAAGGCAGAGAGGGGTGGGGTGTGTGTGTGAGAGAGAGAGAGAGAGAGAGAGAGAGAGAGAGAGAGAGAGGAGAGAGAGGAGATGACGGAGAGAGATGGGTTAAGAGAGAGGAAAGAAGTGAGACGCGGGGAGGGGGGGGGGAGAGAGAGAGAGAGAGAGAGAGAGAGAGAGAGAGAGAGAGAGAGAGAGAGAGAGAAGGATAACAAAGAGGGATGTGGAAGAGGGAGAGGGGAGAGAGAAAGCGGGAAACGGAAGAGAGAGGAGGAGGAAGTGAGGGAGGACAAAGAGAAA
>JABMCL010000740.1:1130000-1147500 GCA_018857735.1 Alviniconcha marisindica
ACGATCTGATGCTTCGCAATGTGCGGGAGGGATGCTACGATCGCCAACAAGAAAACAAGGACTTAATCGCTTCATAACATTGACAAATTTGTTACCCGCTGTTTCCATACACAAAGTCGTGCTGATATCGAAAAAAAGACCTATGATTTGTGTGTGTGTGTGTGTGTGTGTGTGTGTGTGTGTGTTGTGTGTGTGTGTGTGTGTGGTGTGTGTGTGTGTGTGTGTGTGTGTGTGTGTGTGCAAGGATACACCTAAACTCAAATCCAAACCTATAAATTATCATGACCGTTGGGGAATAACCTCTCGTGGAGTTTCAGTTCAGTTCAATGTTGCTTTACGTCCACAGAGACCATAAGGACTATTAGGGACAGGGAGCCCAGGACGGCCACCTCGACTTTCACACAGCTCCTGATCTCTTGCCGTGGAGTTTATCGATGAACATTTATTTATACTCGCATTCCAGGATGAGCCGCTTTGGCCCAGCGGTAAGCTGTTAGGCTGGTAAGCGAACGACGTCGGTTCGATTCCCAGCTTCGACTCCCCTTCCTCTTCCAAAGTTGTGCCTTATGGACACTGTCTTGTGACTTTGCCCCTCACAATTAATGAAACATTAAAATGGCTCTCGTCGGTATCCATCTTAATACAGAACTCGTTCTGGCGGCGACTGTGTATCGTTAGGATGAGTTACCTTCCGCCCACATCGGTCCTCGTCACTACTTTGCCGGACACAACTCCGTCTTAAACGAGTCTAACAAAGGAACAAACTCGCATGCCAGGTGATAGTTACCACAGGAGGTCCAGGTCTGTTGTTGTGTTCCTTGTGGTACGTGTGACGTCTGTCGACCGTTACCATGACCTAGTTACAGTTGGCGTTATTACATTTCCTTCGTTTTGTTTTTGTTTTTTCTTTTTTTTCTTTTTTTTTCTGCTCACGAGGTCGTCTTAAGTAATGGAACTGCTCTTTGTCGGATTATCAATGTGTTATTTGTCGAATAGAACTGAAAACCCCACTCCATTGCACTTTTTGACAAACTGCATTGGTTGCACCTAAAGCATGAATCCATTTCAACCTCACTTTAGTCAGTTACTAGTTTTTTTATTATTATTGTGTCACCAAGATGAAAAACAACAACCACGGAAGCCTTTCAAAACAAAATCCTCGATTTGAAGTTCTGTGTCTGCCTCTTCTGCCTCTTGGGCAGAACCCGTTTTGACACACGGTACAGACCAAGGAAAACGTACTCACCAAAAGAAGACAGAATACCAGTCTGTGTTTCTTCTGCGTCGTATCAGTCTTTTTGGAGTCTTTTTTTTTAAATCCTGACGAAGACCTCTCTGTCGAAATGTCGCAGTGTCTTTTGTTTTGTTTGTTTTTGGTGTGTGTGTGTGTGTGGTGTGTGTGTGTGTGTGTGTGTGTGTGTGTGTGTGTGTGTGTGTGTGTGTGTGTGTGTATGCGTGCGTGCGTGGGTGCGTGCGTGCGAGCGCGCGCGTTTATCCTTGTCCTATCTTCTTTTGGTGAGTACGTTTTCCATTTTCTTTACCCGCCCGTTCTGAAAAGACTAGTTCCTTTTACATCTCTGAACAGAGTTTTTGTTTCACTGACTATAAAAAGAAGCAGACTCAATGAACTTCCATTAATATGGACCGAATGCCTTGGATTTTCTTTGTTTGATAATTGTTGCTTCGCTTCTCGGCGATTGATTTGGGGCGGTTTTGCCGTGCATGTTATTGGTTAATTTAAAACATATTGGCTACAGACCAGTGCAATCAATGCACAGACAGTTATTCCTTATTATTTACATCAGATGTTTCTTAAAAGCAAGACAAGTATTTCCTGAACGTCTGTCTTCTGATGAAAATTATGAAATTCCTGAAACAGGACGAGTGGTTTTGTTGTTGCTGCCGTTCTTGTTTTGTTTTTCTTATTCTGGTGATGTCTCCACATTTCTTCGATTAACTATACGTTAAATCAGTTTTACCGTCCTCTGCCACTTTCACGATACAGCCAGGGCCTAAAACATCAAGCGGTTAGGGAGGGGAAGGGGAGGGAGGAGAAGGGGAGGGAAGCGAAGGGGAGGGAGGAGAAGGGGAGGGGGGAGAGAGGGAAGGAGGGGGAGTGGAAGCCTGCACCGGGCATTAGCTGTAGCCACCAGAACGATATATTTGCATTCAGATGAGCAGAGTCGAGAGCTATTTTACTGTTTTGTTAACTGTGGATGGAAGAGTCACTAAGAGTCACTAGGCGGTGTCCACAAGCCAAAGAGACTGAAGAGAGGGAGAAGGGGGAGAGGGAGGAGAGGGGGGGGAAGCAGGGACGGGGGGGGGGGGGGCAGGGAGAGGAGAAAGAGGGGGAATAGGGAGAGAGGTGCTGACAAAGGGAGAGGGGGGTGCAGGGACGGGAGAGAGAGGGTGGTGCAGGGACGGGAGAGAGTGGGGTGCAGGGACGGGAGAGAGGGGGGGCAGGGACGGGAGAGAGAGGGGGGAGAGAGAGAGAGAAGGGGGGAATGCAGGGACGGGAGAGGGGGGGGTGCAGGGACGGGAGAGAGGGGGGTGTGAGAGAGAGAGAGGGGGGTGCAGGGACGGGAGAGAGTGGGGGTGCAGGGACGGGAGAGAATGGGGGGTGCAGGGACGGGAGAGAGAGGGGAGGGCAGGGACGGGAGAGAGAGGGGGGTGCAGGGACGGGAGAGAGTGGGGGTGCAGGGACGGGAGAGAGAGGGGGGGTGCAGGGACGGGAGAGAGAGAGGGGTGCAGGGACGGGAGAGAGAGGGGGGCAGGGACGGGAGAGAGGGGGGGGGGGGTTCAGGGACGGGAGAGAGAGGGGGGTTCAGGGACGGGAGAGAGTGGGGGTGCAGGGACGGGAGAGAGAGGGGGTTCAGGGACGGGAGAGAGAGGGGTGCAGGGACGGGAGAGAGTGGGGGTTCAGGGACGGGAGAGAGAGGGGTGCAGGGACGGGAGAGAGTGGGGGTGCAGGGACGGGAGAGAGAGGGGGGTGCAGGGACGGGAGAGAGAGGGGGTTCAGGGACGGGAGAGAGAGGGGGGTTCAGGGACGGGAGAGAGGGGGGTGCAGGGACGGGAGAGAGTGGGGGTGCAGGGACGGGAGAGGGGGTGCAGGGACGGGAGAGAGTGGGGGTTGAGGGATGGGAGAGAGAGGGGTGCAGGGACGGGAGAGAGAGAGGGGTGGAGGGACGGGAGAGAGAGGGGGTGCAGGGACGAGAGAGAGAGGGGTGTGCAGGGACGGGAGAGAGTGGGGTGCAGGGACGGGAGAGAGGGGGGGTGCCGGGACGGGAGAGAGGGGGGTGCAGGGACGGGAGAGAGTGGGGGGAGAGGGAGAGAGAGGGGGGTGCAGGGTCGGGAGAGAGAGGGGGGAGAAGGAGAGAGAGGGTTGCAGGGACGGGAGAGAGAGGGGGAGAGGGAGAGAGAGGGTGGAAGAGGGAGAGAGAGGAGGCGACAGAGGGAGAGTGGGGGGGGGGGGGGAGTGTAGGGACGAGAGAGAGAGAGGGGAAGAGGGAGAGGGAGGTAGAGGAGGCGACAAAAGGAGAGTGCGGGAAGGGGGGGGGGGGGGGGGCAGAAGGAGAGAAAGAAGGGTAAGCTGAAGCCAACACTTTTCGCACCAGAAGCGTTTTCTTTTTTCTCTTTGTGTTTCAATGTGCATTCAGTCTGGATGTGTGCATCGGTGTGTGTCGAACAAGGTGCAGCCTTTTCAACCGCCAACAAGCCACTGGCCGGCCACTCCTGCAGTACCTACCCCGGGTGGTCTGATTGAAGTTGTTATACAAGAAAAACAACTTATAGGCACGACTGTCTGTCTGGAAAATTTAACTGTCCTTGTTGCAGCCAGAAAACACACACACACACACACACACACACACACACACACACACACACACACACACACACACACACACACGTAACACACACACACATACACACACACGCGCACGCACGCACGCACGCCCCCGCACGCACGCACGCACGCGCACACACACACACACACACACACAAACATGGAGTAGTCACACTCTCTCTCTCTCTCTCTCTCTCTCTCTCTCTCTCTCTCTCTCTCTCTCTCTCTCTCTCTCTCTCTCTCTCTCTCTAATATCAGTCCGCACCTTGGGTTCACTAGTCGTGATAAGGGCAAACAACGCCATCGGCGACCAGAGTTCAGGAGCTGTGTGAAAGTCGAGGTGGCGGTCCTGGGCTTCCCGTCCTAACGAGCCTTATGGTTTCCGTGGAGTAAAGCCATACTGAATCATGCTTCGGCACTGATCACAATTTGTCCCTAATATGTCAACCGACATCCGAGGACATGAAGCTGTACTTCATCATCATCGACGACCAGTCGAACAAAGCAAATGCTTCAAATGCGATTCTGTGTGAAGTTAGCAGCTGTTTGTGTTCTGTTATTCTGGTGTACAGTGAGATGTAGGATACCTATCTAGGTTCAGCTGTCTAGTTCTGCTGTTTTGGTGTCCATTGTTTGACCATTTCGATTTTACCCTCACCGCCCAACGCTGGACTATGCCCAGTACGTGCGTGACCACCATCCACCGACCACAACGACAAACTGTGCCTAGTAAATACGTGACCACCATCCCCTGACCACAACGACAAACTATGCCCAGTAAGTACGTGACCACCATCCACCGACCACAACGACAAACTGTGCCCAGTAAGTACGTGACCACCATCCACCGACCACAACGACAAACTGTGCCTAGTAAGTACGTGACCACCATCCCCTGACCACAACGACAAACTGTGCCTAGTAAATACGTGACCGCCATCCCCTGACCACAACGACAAACTGTGCCTAGTAAGTACGTGACCACCATCCCCTGACCCCCTGACCACAACGACAAACTGTGCCTAGTAAGTACGTGACCACCATCCCCTGACCACAACGACAAACTGTGCCTGGTAAGTGCGTGACCACCATGCCCCGACCACAACGACAAGCCCTGCCCAGTAAGTACGTGACCACCATCCACCGACCACAGCGACAAACTGTGCCTAGTAAATACGTGACCACCATCCCCTGACCACAACGACAAACTATGCCCAGTAAGTGCGTGACCACCATCCACCGACCACAACGACAAACTGTGCCTAGTAAATACGTGACCACCATCCCCTGACCACAACGACAAGCCGTGCCCAGTAAGTACGTGACCACCATCCACCGACCACAACGACAAGCCGTGCCTAGTAACCAAGTAAGTACGTGACCACCATCCCCTGGCCACAACGACAAACTGTGCCTAGTAAGTACGTGACCACCATCCCCTGGCCACAACGACAAACTGTGCCTAGTAAGTACGTGACCACCATCCCCTGGCCACAACGACAAACTGTGCCTAGTAAGTGTGTGACCACCATCCCCCGACCACAACGACAAACTGTGCCCACGTGACCACCATCGCCTGACCACAACGACAAGCCGTGCCCAGTAAGTACGTACGTGACCACCATCCACCGACCACAACGACAAGCTGTGCCCAGTAAGTACGTGACCACCATCCACCGAACATCCACCGACCACAACGACAAGCCGTGCCCAGTAAGTACGTGACCACCATCCCCTGACCAAAACAACAAGCCGTGGTGTCCAGCTGTGCTACGGCCATCCGCCGTCTTTGATCTCCTGTCGCCCGCCTCACGACCCCGGCTGGTGTCCGCCTGTGGCAGTCCTCGCGTTGCTGTCGGCGGTCCGCGCTGTCCACGGGTCGTAGTCGCCGTCCCACGCTGTCCCTGCGTCGTTGCACGCTGTCCACGGGTCGTTGTCGTTGCACGCTATCCACGGGTCGTGGTCGCCGTTCCACGCTGTTGTCGCGTCGTTGTCGCCTTTGCACGCTGACCGCGGGTCGTTGTCGCCGTTGCAAGCTGTCCTTGGGTCGTTGTTGCCGTTCCACGCTGTCCACGGGTTGCTGTCGCCTTCCACGCTGTCCTCGCGTCGTTGTCGCCGTTCCATGCTATGCTTGGGTCGTTGTCGCCTTTCCACGTTGTCCTCGCGTCGTTGTCGCCGTTCCATGCTATGCTTGGGTCATTGTCGCCTTTCCACGTTGTCCTCGCGTCGTTGTCGCCGTTCCATGCTATGTTTGGGTCGTTGTCGCCTTTCCACGCTGTCCTCGCGTCGTTGTCGCCGTTCCATGCTATGCTTGGGTCATTGTCGCCTTTCCACGTTGTCCTCGCGTCGTTGTCGCCGTTCCATGCTATGTTTGGGTCGTTGTCGCCTTTCCACGCTGTCCTCGCGTCGTTGTCGCCGTTCCATGCTATCCTTGGGTCGTTGTCGCCTTTCCACGCTGTTCTCGCGTCGCTGTCGCCGTTCCATGCTATCCTTGGGTCGTTGTCGCCGTTCCACGCTGTCCTCGCGTCGTTGTCGCCGTTCCATATTATGCTATCCTTGGGTCGTTGTCGCCTTTCCACGTTGTCCTCGCGTCGTTGTCCTCGGGAAGACGGGAAGACCGCAGCGGTCCACCTGGAGTTTATCTGATGCTCATAAAACTATCCTTCCAGTGTCGTGCGGTTTAGTTGCGGTCAGCGAAGAAGGCCAAAGGCGGAACGCTGGGGTGGGTGCTGGGGGTAGGGGAGGTGGGGGGGGGGGGGAGAGGCGGCGAGGAATGGGGTGGGTGGGGGGGGGGGGTCAGTGATGGTATGAAACCGATACGGACCGGGCAACGGTTGTCTTCTGATCTGACCCTTGTGTAACTTTGACACCTGGGGCAGGTGGTCATTGTCACGTCACTGTGACACAGGTCTGCACATCGTGACTTTCGCATACGGCGCGGCGTGAAAGCAGGACGGAACACAGACAGACAGACGGACGGACAGACAGACAGACGGGCGGACAGACAGACAGACAGACAGACGGGCGGACAAACAGACAGACAGACAGACGGGCAGACAAACAAACACGTGTTTAAATGCCCGGCCAACAACGCAGGGCCCCGTTCCAAAGAGAGAGACCAAGCAACAAGCGAACTGAATCTGATTACCGTTCAGCACGTAGTAGACCAGGGCGACATCCGTTTTTGAGAGACAGCCTAAGTTGAATGGAGTGAGAAGGCAGGTGTGAAAAAAGGCGGAGTTCCTGGCAGCACCGAGACGGTACGAACCACACAAAGGTGTGTTCTGACCTACCCTTGGTTTATGATGACGTGGGGCCCAATGTCCTCAGAGGTCGGGCTGACATATTATGGACACCAATAAAAAGAGAGAGCCTTTGAGTGCTTAAAAAAGAGAGCCCTTGGGATGTGATAGTAGTCACATAAGACTACTGTACCAGAGAGGAGGAGAGGTGAGAGAGAGACAGACAGACAAGACAGACAAGACAGACAGACAGACAGACAGAGACAGTGAGACAGAAAGAGAGAGAATGAATTTTTAAACTTTATTTTGCGAGGGTAATGGAGCTGCCACTTGGTCTTTTTACACAAGCCGGAGAGAGAGAGAGAGAGACAGACAGACAGACAGACAGACAGACAGACACAGAGACACAGACAGACAGACAGACAGAGAGACAGAGAGACAGAGAGAGACAGAGAGAGAGATGGGGGACAACTAGACAAAAACGACAGGCAGACAGGGGAACAAGCTGACGAGAGAGGAGAGCGGGCGGGGTGCGGAGGGAAGGTGGGGGGGTGGGAGGGAGCAAAGGGACTCCTGGATGGGGGTAGGGGAGGTAGGGGCGGGGTGGTAGTGCTGTAGATTGACAGACACGGTGTAGCTGTCAAAGCTGATCCGTGTCACTTCCGCCGTCAGACTAATGACCCGGGCCGTGACAGCCGATCGCACCGCCCTCCTATCGCTGCAGCCGTGTACCATCCGCTGCGCCCTGTGGACCCGCTGTCTGTATTGTGGGGTGGCTATATTGTAGGCTCTGTCGCTTGGGCCCCTGTAGTGAGCCGGTCTGGCCTAGCGGTAAGGCGTTAGGCTGGTAAGCCGAAGGACCTCGGTTCGATACCGCTTCGGCTCTCCTTTCTCTTCAAAAAGGTTGTGGTTTGTGGACACTGTCTTGTGACTTTGTCCATCACTCCTACTCAGACATTAAAATGGCTCTCATCGCTGCCCATCTTAATGCAGGAATCATTTTGGTGGTGACAGTGTAGCGATAGGTATATAATCTCTCTCTCCCCCACCTCCATACCTCCCCCCCCCCCCCCCCCCCTTTTTCCCCGTCCCTAATAAGCCTTATGGTTTCTGTGGACGTTAAGCACCATGTTTACTTACTTACACTTACTTACTTACTTACTTACTTACTTACTTACTTACTTACTTACTATACTTACTTACTGGGCCCCTTTCAGAGTTCAGGAGCTGTGTGAGAGTCGAGGTGGCCGTCCTGGGCTTTCCGTCCTAACGAGCCTTATGTTTTCCGTGGACGTAAAGCAATACTGAACTATGCTCACGCATTGGTCACAGCTTGTCCCTAATATGTCACCCGACATCCGAGGACATTAAGCAACACAACAACAACAACTGGGCCCCTGTCGACAAAACTGTCTGTGGGTGTGGAAACTGCTCTCACGTGCTTTCTACTTTGGAACTATGAAGAGAGAAACTGAAGTGGAAAAAAAGACGGTACGGCCTGTGCAAAGTGACCAACGTGGAGAAACTGCGTTTCCACTGTACAGAAAATGTGCCAAAGCCGGGTTCGGGAATGTGCCAAAACTGGAAGCAGACATGTAACGGGCACATGTAAGCTGTAATGGTCGAATTTTCCCTCCTTTCAAACCAAACTCCCCAGAATTCCCGGCTTTTTCTTCTTCTTTTCTTTTTTCTTTTCCTTTTTTTCTTTTCCTTTTTTCTTTTTTTCTTCACTTCTCCTTTATTTTTCTTCTTCAAGCTCATTTCAGGCCCCATCCTGAACAGTGCCAAGCGCTGCATACACTACCGTCTCACCCCACACGGGGTGAACCCCAGCGCGGAAATTCAACTCAAGAATGCTGACTAAATAAACAAACAAACGAAGTCCACGGGCCAAACTCCCGCTTCAAGGACGTCCTGAAGACTAGTGACCTCAATCAGAAGCTTCCAAGTCCAAGTTCGAGTCCGAGTCGGTCGATTGCGAGTGTCACGAGCTCATTCCGAGTGCAAGGAGAGTATAGCCAGTAAGTAAACAGGCTGTTAACGTCCACCGAAACCATCAGACTTATTAGTGACGGGACACACACAGACCATTCCGAGCACAGGTTGGTGGTACCAACCAGCTGTGGACCTACCGCAGTCATCTTGATGAGCTGCTGGCGGATCGTTCTGGGAGCATGCTGGTGTTACCAAGCAGCCGTGGACCTACCGCAGTCATCTTGATCAACCGCTGGCGGATGACATCGGGTCGTCCTCGGCTCCCGAGAAAAATAATCTGCCTGTGTGTAGGAACACCCTCGAGTGTTCTGCTAGCACGCACACGCGAACACACACATCGCGCGAGCGCGCGCGCGCACGCACACACACACACACACACACACACACACACACACACACACACACACACACACACACACACACGCGCGCGCGCATGCCCCTCTCCAAACACACACACACACGCGCGCGCGCGCACGCACATGCACACACACACGCATGCCCACCCCCCTCCAAACACACACACACCCCCCCACACACACGCACCCCCCCCCCAACACACACACACGCACGCACATACACACACACGCATGCCCACCCCCCTATAAACACACACACACACACACACACACACACACACACACACACACACACACACACACACACACACACACACACACAATCTCAAAATAAAAAATAGTAATACATTTTAAGAAGAAAGAAAAACCCCGCACTGACACAAAATCCCAGACACAGTGACAGAGACGGCATTGTAAAGTCTAATCTGCACGATGCTTTGTGTCAGTTTGTCGGGTCATGGTCCCCGCCACCGTCTCCGGAGAGCTACTGGCGAGGACCGAGATCCCAGGAGGTGGGGCAGGAGGAGCTATACCTAACGCTAACCTGTCACCACCACAACATAGTTCAGGAGCTGTGTGAGAGTCGAGGTGGCCGTCCTGGGCTGTCCGTCCTAACGAGCCTTCTGGTTTCCGTGGACGTAAAGCTATATTGAACCATGCTTCGGCATTGGTCTCAGCTTGTCCTTAATATGTCAACCGACATATGAGGACATTAAGCAACACTACCTACCTACCTACCACCACAACTAGTTCTGCAATACGATGGGCGAGAGAGAGAGAGAGAGAGAGAGAGAGAGAGAGAGAGAGAGAGAGAGAGAGAGAGAGAGAGAGAGAGAGAGACTTGTTGCTTAACGTCCACGGAGGCAAGCAGCCTATTAGGGACGGGGACGAGTGGGAAAGGGGGACAGAAGAGTGAAACCTCGAAACAGGCGCCAACCCGGAAGACCAAGGCTGCCGTGGACTGCCGCCAGAAAAAAACAAAATGATAAGGCAGTGTCCGTCCGGCATTGCTCAGCGACCACCGCACCACGCAATTGCTGTCCCAACTGCTATGCAGAACAGTCACAAAAACAATGTCCGTAGCACAATACGATGGGCAGCGATGTAGCAGCCATTTTGAGGTGTCATCAGCTGTGAGGTTAACCAGTAACTGGATTTTAAAGTCCCGTCATGCACGTTTGTTTGAGTGTTGCTTTACGTCCACAAAAACCGTAGGCTTGTTAGGGACGGGAGCCCAGGACGGTCACCTCGACTTTCACACAGCTCCTGAGCTCTGTGTCATGCGCGGTCTCCTCTCGACGATTTAAGTGAGGGGCAAAGTCACAAGACCGTGTCCATAAACCACAATGCTTTGCCCCGAATACCAGCGATGTTTTATGCGGCACATTGTTCTTCTTATATTACAGAGCTCAGGAGCTGTGTGGGAGTAGGGGTGGCTGTACTGTGCTCCCGTCCCTAATAAGCCTACGGTTTCAGTGGACGTAAAGCAACACTTCAACAACAACTATGCGGCAGAATGAGCGACTTCACAGATGCGACTGCCGATAGCCTCGCTTGGTGGCGCTGAGCACATTATTTTGGACTTTAACAAAGCTCACGTCATCTGAATGTTATCTCCCCTACACTAGCAAGGTGGCACTGGGTATGTTATTGGCAATGCAATGCTCAAGCGAGAGTCATGGTTCAGGAGCTGTGTGAGAGTCGAGGTGGACGTCCTGGACTGTCCGTCCTAACGAGCCTTCTGGTTTCCGTGGACGTAAAGATTTATTGCACCGTGCTTCGGCATTGGTCACAACTTGTCCCTAATATGTCAACTGACATCTGAAGACATAAAGCATCACTTCATCATCATCATCTCAAGCGAGAGAGAGTTTAGAGTTCAGGAGTTGTGTGAAAGTTGAGGTGGCCTGGGCTTTCCGTCCTAATGAGCCTTACGGTTTATGTGGACGTAAAGCAACATTGAACTATGCTCACGCACTGGTCAAAGTGTGTCCCTATTAAGTCAACCGACATCCGAGGACATGAAGCTCTACTTCATCATCATCTCAAGCGAGCTAGAGCTACAGCAAGCTAGCTGAAGCTAGCTAGAGCTCAGGAGCTATGTGTAAGTCGAGGTGGTCGTCCTGGGCCCCTAATAGTCCTTATGGTCTCTGTGGACGTAAAGCAGTATTGAACGCAGCAGGCCCCAGAGGTCATGAGCTGTGTGAAAGTCGAGGTGGGCGTCCTGGGCTCCCCGTCCCTAATAGTCTGTACGATCTCTGTGGACATAAAGCAACTGAACTGTAGTATCTCAGAGCTCAGGAGCTGTGTGAAAGTCGAGGTAGAAGTCCTGGGCTCCCTAATAGTCCTTATGGTCTCTGTGGACATAAACAATACTGAACTGTAGTATCTCGGAGCTCAGAGCTATATGAAAGTCGAGGTGGACGTCCCGGTCTCCACGTCCCTAATAGTCCGTAGTACGGTCTCTGTGGACGTAAAGCAACACTGAACTCGAACAAGCTAGCCAAGTTTCTCAATCCCGGTGTACGGCCTGTTCTCAGATAAAAACAGTGTTACGGTTTCAGTGCCTGCGAGCCACCAGTAGGCTCAGTTCGTTAATCAATGCTGTGAGCCCAGTCAACCACACAGGGTTATATCACGGCTAGGAGCCACCATTACGACCCAGGTACATCGCAAAGGTTTAAGACCAAGCCACACGATGCTTTGCACCAGCAGGAAACCCTGCGATGTTCTCAATGGTGCGAGAGACTTGGTGACTTGTGTGGCGTGCCTAGCTACGTTCCCTTCGGCCAGAGAATTAATCAGGGCCAGTCAGCCCCGTTATCACTGCTGCCAGAAACCCTGTCAGCCGCAGGGTCCAGTCCCGCCCGTTAAACACTGCTGGAATAAATTACAGCCGAATCGGACTCCGGGTGGCTGGCATAACCACGAATGACAAAGAGTCCTGCGGTGCTACCCGTCGGAACGATCCGTTCCCATCGCTGGCGGTACAGAATTACCCTGTTTACTATCACTGGCGGGAGCTGCCACAAGTATCATTTCTGTCGCGACAAACACAAAACACGTCTTTTGTCCCAACAAAAGTATGCTTGTCGCGACAAAAGTTTTGTCGCAACAAACACGTTTGTCGTGCTTTGTCGTGACAAACACATATTATTTGTCGCGACAAAAATGATACTTGTGGGAGCTCCCGCCAATGATAGTTTACCTGCGTCCCAACTGTCAAATATCCAAGTGTTAGACAGCGTGTAGGCTGTAGATCAACAGTGTTGTGTAGCCTGCAATATAATACTATGCAATGCAATACGTGCATCGTATTAACCCCTTCACTGCCCTAGCCGGTAAAATTTCCGGGCTGAAAGATGCCTAGGTTCTATGACTGACTTGTTACACGGATCAACACCACGCTATTGACAACACAACAATTAGAGCAGTATATTATGCACATCTTGCTAATTAATCCGCTTCAGGAAACTCCAGGTCAGATTCAGTTTCCTAATGTAGATATCACCTGTCATACAAGCAGCGTTGTGAGTAAGGCAGATGAACCCCCCACCCACCACCCCACCCCATCTTGTGATATCCATTCAGCGTCTTGATCACTGTGGTGTATACTCTCTCTGAAGGTTGATCCTGGTGCAATACACCTTCCGACACAGTAAAGGCATGTCTCGCTTATCAGCTATCAGAAGTATGCAGTGTACATTAAACATACATGTACGCATGTCTCACTTATCAGATAATATCACAAGTACATAGTGTACATGACATGCATGCAAGTCTCGACCACTTGCCATATATTACAAATTATGCTGTACAAACACACACACACACACACACGTGCGCGCGCACACACACACACACACACACACACACACATACATACACACACGCAAGCACGCGCACGCACACACATAAACACACACACACACACACACACACACACACACACACACACACACACACACACACACAAGCACACACACACACACACACACACACACACCACACACACACACACACACACACACACACACACACACAGTCAGTCAGTCAGTCAGTTGAATCAATCCTCCCAAACAACAGGAGCAAACAATGCCAGTGCACCCAGGAACAGAGAGAGAGACAGAGAGAGACAGAGAGACATACAAAGACAGTCAGACACATGCATAAAACAGACATACTAAATAGCAAGAGAGACAAACACACAGACTAACAAGGGTCAGACGACAAACGTGGACACCAGAGACGCTGATCGAAATACACGGTGATGTAAAAACAACTTTCTTTAAGCACACACACACACACACACACACTCTCTCTCTCTCTCTCTCTCTCTCTCTCCTCTCTCTCTCTCTCTCCTCTCTCTCTCCTCTCTCTCTCTCTCAACAACACCACAACACACACACACACAACACACACACACACACACACACACACACAACAAAGAACCCCCCCCCCCCCACACACACACACACACACATACACACACTCTCTCTCTCTCTCTCTCTCTCTCTCTCTCTCTCTCTCTCTCTCTCTCTCTCTCACACACACACACACACACACACACACACACACACACACACACACACACACACACACAACAAAGAGCCGACATGTGAAAACCTCTTCCTAAAGGCACACACACAACAAACAGCCGAAAAAGTAATAATCTATGTACCAATCCTTCGTTTTACCCTGTCCAAATAAAGGCGGAGATATTTTACCTCCCACACAAAGGCAAAAGCAATGTCTACAAACAGCGATCGAAATCATGGGCTCTCCCTATGACCTGTTTAGCCAAAGACCGTACGGCGCGACGCAAACATCTGTGCAATCTGTGGTCCAACTTGGTGGACATAATTAAATGTGCAACGAACCAACGGTGGACGCAGACATGAACCGCAAATTATCGTGTCGGAAAGCGCCGAGGTGAGTCAGAGCGTTGAAAAACGCGCAATCAGCACCGCACTTTACGTCACTCGCACCCTAACCCTTGACATCATTCGCACCAAGCAGCACTGAAGCCACTCGGTTGACACAGATGTGGGCCTGCATGTCTGTGTCTACCTGTCTACGATTGTACGTGACCGGGTGAAGGTTAGTCAACGCAGACCTCCCGTCTTGATTCTCCAACATGCGTCTGTCTGCATTCCGCCAGCGTTCACCACACGGAGGCCATTTAAAAATGTCCCTCCAGGGCTCTGACCCCAATTCTGCCGGGGGGAGAAAGAAAAAAAACGAAAAAACACACGAAACCTTTCGGTACAGTCCAGTTCGAGCGGATAACCAAATGGGACAGCCTCTTTTCTGTCTTGTGCCAAAACGAATTAGCTCTCATCGGTGCGTGTCGTTGGTACACTCTGCTGAGAATCCAGAGCTATTAAAGGTTCTCCCTGTTGAAGCCTGAAGCAGGTCAGAATATAGCCATGCGCACTTGACCTGCTGCCAGGAATTCTGCCTTTCTTAATTTCGCCATCCCCATTCAGTCAGCTTCGTTTTGTTGCTGTTGTTTTTACTGGGGGGGGGGGGGGGGGTGTTATCGTTGTTTTGTTTTTAGACCTTTTTCACCCCCTCTAATTTCTCTTCCAACATAAAGTGACAAACAGCATGAACAGTAAATGACACGTTTGATTTGATGACTTGCGTTTCACTTTTGCATGACCTTCACAGTTAACTGGTCGTTAGATATAACAAGAGTCTCATCGGCCTGTGTCAAAGTTCTTCCCAAAAGGGCCCACTGTTAAAGAGAATAGATGAAAAAAAGACGGCCGAAATGTTAGCCTACATAATGTCCCTTTTCCTGGATATCTGCAGAAAACAGCTGATCGTCTTCTCAGTAGATCATGTTCAAAAGTATCCCTGATCTTTGCTGAAATGTATGTTAATGTAGTTTTTGTGATAAGATGTTTGTACAGCGCAGTGAGTTCAACTCTGGTTAAAGAATAGCGCTTTATAAGAATTATTTATTATTATTATTATTATTATTATTATTATTATTATCTTCTCAGTAGGTCGATGTTCAGAAGTATCCCTGGTCTTCTCAGTAGGTCGATGTTCAGAAGTATCCCTGATCTTCTCAGTAGATCAATGTTCAGAAGTATCCCTGATCTTCTCAGTAGATCGATGTTCAGAAGTATCCCCGATCTTCTCAGTAGATCGATGTTCAGAAGTATCCCCGATCTTCTCAGTAGATCGATGTTCAGAAGTATCCCTGATCTCAGTAGATCGATGTTCAGAAGTATCCCCGATCTTCTCAGTAGATCGACGTTCAGAAGTATCCCCGATGTTCTCAGTAGATCGATGTTCAGAAGTATCCCCGATCTTCTCAGTAGATCGATGTTCAGAAGTATCCCTGGTCTTCTCAGTAGATCGATGTTCAGAAGTATCCCTGGTCTTCTCAGTAGATCGATGTTCAGAAGTATCCCTGATCTTCTCAGTAGGTCGATGTTCAGAAGTATCCCTGGTCTTCTCAGTAGATCGATATTCAGAAGTATCCCTGATCTTCTCAGTAGATCGATGTTCAGAAGTATCCCTGATCTTCTCAGTAGGTCGATGTTCAGAAGTATCCCTGGTCTTCTCAGGAGATCGATATTCAGAAGTATCCCTGATCATCTCAGTAGATCGATGATCAGAAGTATCCCCGATCTTCTCAGTAGATCGATGTTCAGAAGTATCCCCTATCTTCTCAGTAGATCGATGTTCAGAAGTATCCCTGATCTTCTCAGTAGATCGATGTTCAGAAGTATCCCCGATCTTCTCAGTAGATCGATGTTCAGAAGTATCCCTGATCTCAGTAGATCGATGTTCAGAAGTATCCCTGGTCTTCTCAGTAGATCGATGTTCAGAAGTATCCCTGGTCTTTCTCAGTAGATCGATGTTCAGAAGTATCCCTGATCTTCTCAGCAGGTCGATGTTCAGAAGTATCCCTGGTCTTTTCAGTAGATAGATGTTCAGAAGTATCCCTGGTCTTTTCAGTAGATCGATGTTCAGAAGTATCCCTGGTCTTTTCAGTAGATCGATGTTCAGAAGTATCCCTGGTCTTCTCAGTAGATCGATGTTCAGAAGTATCCCTGGTCTTCTCAGTAGATCGATGTTCAGAAGTATCCCTGATCTTCTCAGCAGGTCGATGTTCATAAGTATCCCTGGTCTTTTCAGTAGATAGATGTTCAGAAGTATCCCTGTTCTTTTCAGTAGATCGATGTTCAGAAGTATCCCTGGTCTTTTCAGTAGATCGATGTTCAGAAGTATCCCTGATCTTCTCAGTAGATCGATGTTCAGAAGTATCCCTGATCTTGCGTTTTCATTTTCATCTCTTGTACCTGCTGGTTTCTACCTGCTGGCTCCTACACGTTTTTTAGGAGAAGAAAAACAGCAACCCTGGTTAATTAATGATATGGCCTGGACATGTTGACTGACGAGACATCATACAGCTGCAGGCTAAGTGCACGTTTTCATCATTCTCATTCTTCTCTTTATCTGCTTGTCGTTCCTCTGCCCGTTGCAGATTTAAATAAGGGTCTGCACTGACAGTTTCACGTGTTTTGTACCGTCCCATAAAAACAACAGTTCCTTTTAACCATCAGAACGTTTTGAAGTTTTCACAACGCTAGGAATTCCTTTAAAAACGAGTTACCTGTCTACCATTTAACTTTGTCACGGAGATTAATGTTTTTATTAGCTGTAGTACCTCGAAATCGAAATGTATAGGTTATTTAGTCAGTCCTTGGATTTTAAGACCCAAACACATAAAAGGTTAAAGAGAACGCTTTGTGTGTGTGTGTGTGTGTGTGTGTGTGTGTGTGTGTGTGTGTGTGTGTGTGTGTGTGTGTGTGTGTGTGTGTGTGTGTGTGTGTGTGTGCGTGCGTGTGTGTGAGGCGGGGGGGTTGTCATCATAATAAAGACCATTCTTTTTAGTTTTGTAAGTGTTTGGATCTTGTTTTAGAACGCTCTTGTTTCAGATTTGTTCCCCTTGGATTTTAAGTTCCTGTTCAAATCAGTAGGTATTCACACATGAAGACAAGAAAGGAGATAAAATAATACATCACAGAGTCTGATATTGA
>JABMCL010000740.1:1157500-1162500 GCA_018857735.1 Alviniconcha marisindica
ACCACACCACACCACACCACACCACACCACACCACAAAAACCACACACCACACACACACACACACACACACACACACACACTCACTCATTCACTCACTGACACGCAGAGACAGAGAGACAGAGACGGACAGACGGACAGACAGACAGACAGACAGACAGACAGACAGGCAGAAACAGAGAGACAAAAACACAGAGAGAGGCATGTATCCTTCAGCAGAAAGCACCCTGTCACGTAAGTGCCTGTGTTGCAGTAAAAATCAACACGAAGCATTTTTTTTCAAAGCTTCCCTGTGCTGCAGTAAAAGTCAACACGAAACATATTTTTCAAAGCTCCCCTGTACTGGAGTAAAAAATCAACGTATTTTTTCCTAGCTTCCCTGTTCTGCAGTAAAAATCAACACGAAGCATATTTTTTCAAAGCTTCACTGTGCTGGAGCAAAAATCAAAACGAAGCATATGTTTTCAAAGCTTCACTGTGCTGGAGCAAAAAATCGACATGAAGCCTATTTTTGCAAAGCTTCGTTGTGCTGGTGCAAATATGAACACGAAACATATTTTTCCAAGCTCCCCTGTACTGGAGTAAAAAAATCAACGTATTTTTTCCCCCAAGCTTCCCTGTGCTGCGGTAAAAATCAACACAAAGCATATTTTTTCTAAGCTTCCCTGTATTGGAGTAAAAATCAACACGAAGCATATTTCTTCCAAACTCTATTGTGCTGGAGTAAAATTCAACACGAAGCGTATTTTTTTCTAAGCTTCCCGTACAAAATCAAGTAAAATCGAGTAAAAATCAACACGAAGTATATTTCTTCAAGCTTTATTTGCTGGAGTAAAAATCGACACGATGCATATTTTTTCGAAGCTTCCCTGTGCTGGAGTAAAAATCAGCATGAAGTATATCTCTTCCAAGCTTTATTATGCTGGAGTAAAAATCGACACGAAGCATATTTTTCAAAGCTCCCCTGTACTGGAGTAAAAAATCAACGTATTTTTTTTCCAAGCTTCCCTGTGCTGCAGTAAAAATCAACACAAAGCATAAATTTTCTCAGCTTCCCTGTACTGGAGTAAAAATCAACACGAAATATATTTCTTTCAAGCTTTATTGTGCTGGAGTAAAAATCGACAGGATGCATATTTTTTTCAAAGCTTCACTGTGCTGGAAGCCTAGTTTTCCAAGCTTGACTCAGCTCTTTGCGTATCTCGTAAGCGCCAACTCCTATCGTAGGGGGCTTATGCATGGCTCAAGCTTGAGGACATCTTGGTTGGCCCTTCTCGATAAAGCTGATCTCATCTCACTCGTTCCACACTGAATCAAACCGTTGGCGGGGTTTTATCGGTCTAGCCGAAGACTGGCAAGTGCCTCTTGGCTGATGATGTAACCGGCTCGGGAAGGGTGATTGTTATCGATACGTGTGAACGAGACAGATACCGCTGTTCTCCCAGCAGCACGTGTTTCCCCAAGTTTTCCCCGCTCTGCCACTTCAAAGTAGAAGAAAATGGTCGTGTCAACGATAATTTTCGTAATGGTTCTGGTGGTGACGTTGGCGCTGCTGGCGCGTCCGTCTGTGCAGTTGTCAGTCTGTCCGCCCGCCTATCTGTCTGTCTGCCTGTCTATCCGCTCTCCCGTCAGCCTGCCTGCATTTCTGTCTGTCTGTCTGTCTGTCTGTCTGTCTGTCTGTGCGCCTGTCTGTCTGTCCGTCCGTCCGTCCGTCCGTCCGTCCGCCCGCCTGTCTGCCTGTCTGTCTGTCTGTCTGCCTGTCTGTCCGTCCGTCTGTCTGTCTGTCTGTCTGTCTGTTGTGTGTCTGTCCGCCTGTCTGTCTGTCCGCCTGTCTGCCTGTCTGTCCGCCTGTCTGCCCGCCTGTCTGTCAGTATGCCTGCCCGCCTGTCTGTCTGTCTGTCTGTCCGGCTGTCTGCCTGTCTGTCCGCCTGTCTGTCTGTCTGTATGCCCGCCCACCTGTCTGTCTGTCTGTCTGTCTGTCACAGTAACGTCATTGTACGATTTCGCCCTGATATAACCGCAATTGTTGACTGGGCGTAAAGCACTAAGTTACTTACTTACATTGTACGATACCAGCCCTCGCCCGCTCAGCCTGCCGCCGTACCGCTCAGCCTACAACCCGTACCGCTCAGCCTACCACCGTACCGCTCAGCCTACCGCCGTACCGCTCAGCCTACAACCGTACCGCTCAGCCTGCCGCCGTACCGCTCAGCCTACAACCGTCCCGCTTAGCCTACCGCCGTACCGATCAGCCTGCACCATACCGCTCAGCCTACAACCGTACCGCTCAGCCTACAGCCGTACCGCTCAGCCTACACCGGTACCGCTCAGCCTACCGCCGTACCGCTCAGCCTGCCGCCGTACCGCTCAGCCTACAACCGTACCGCTCAGCCTACCGCCGTACCGCTCAGCCTGCCGCCATACCGCTCAGCCTACAACCGTACCGCTCAGCCTACCGCCGTACCGCTCAGCCTACCGCCGTACCGCTCAGCCTGCAACCGTACTGCTCAGCCTACCGCCGTACCGCTCATCCTGCCGCTGTACCGTTCAGCCTTCCGCCGTACCGCTCAGCCTACCGCCGTACAGCTCAGCCTACAGCCGTACCGCTCAGCCTACAACCGTACCGCTCAGCCTACCGCCGTACCGCTCAGCCTGCCGCCATACCGCTCAGCCTACAACCGTACCGCTCAGCCTAACGCCGTACCGCTCAGCCTACCGCCGTACCGCTCAGCCTGCCGCCGTACCGCTCAGCCTACCCGTACTACTACCGTACCGCTCAGCCTGCCGCCGTACCGCTCAGCCTACCGCCGTACCGCTCAGCCTGCCGCCGTACCGCTCAGCCTACCGCCGTACCGCTCAGCCTACCGCCGTTCCGCTCAGCCTGCCGCCGTACCGCTCAGCCTACCGCCGTACCGCTCAGCCTGCCGCCGTACCGCTCAGCCTACCGCCGTACCGCTCAGCCTACAACCGTACTGCTCAGCCTACCGCCGTACCGCTCAGCCTGCCGCTGTACCGTTCAGCCTACCGCCGTACCGCTCAGCCCACCGCCGTACCGCTCAGCCTACAACCGTACCGCTCAGCCTACCGCCGTACCGCTCAGCCTGCCGCCATACCGCTCACCCTACAACCGTACCGCTCAGCCTACCGCCGTACCGCTCAGCCTACCGCCGTACCGCTCAGTCTGCCGCTGTACCGTTCAGCTTACCGCCGTACCGCTCAGCCTGCCGCCGTCAGAATGAGGAAGTGGTGTGTGTCGACACCGCATCGGATGCCTCACTTCTTACGACCAGTGTACGTCACTGATGGCATCCAACCTGACGGGTCTTCCTCCTGCTGCTCCGTTACAGCAGCCTTTACCTCTTGGCTCCGGCATCTCTTCGCTTAGAGAGGCTGGCCGCTGCCGCCACGGTTAGGCAGTTGCTGCTGCAGCTGTCTGTCGCTGCAAAGGGTACAGCTGCAATCGCAGGGTTCTGTTTGTACTTTACTTTTGTAGCTGCAAGAACGAGAGGCTGTTTTCTAGCTACAAAATCAACTTTGCAGCGATGAAACTGCTTCCGTTGTGTGTGTGTGTGTGTGTGTGTGTGTGTGTGTGTGTGTGTGTGTGTGTGTGTGTGTGTGTGTGTGTGTGTGTGTGTGTGTGTGTGTGTGTGTGTGTGTGTGTTTAGGTTTTTGTGGTGGTGGTGGTTGTTTATGTTTGGTTGATTTTGTTGTTGTTGTTGTTGTTTGGATTGTTTTTAGAAGCGATTTATATTTGGCTGTTGCAAAAAAGAAAAAAGAAAGAGCAGACTTCAGGCTCTGACAGCACAGGTCGTTTTTGTAGTTGCAAATCTTGTGATAAAGTTATAGTTTACAGCCGCAAAACTAAGGAGCAGTTTTGTCGCAACAATGGATTAAAAAATTTTTTTGTGCTTTTGCTTGTTTTCGTGGTTTTTTGTTTTTGTTTGTTTGTTTGTTTGCTTGGTTGGTTGGTTTTGTTTTTGTTTTAGTGACTGTTATTATTTGAAACTTAATCTGACATAAGGGCTGGAGTGCGTAATTATGAACTTTCACCAGCGTGTAGATACCACCATGAGCCGAACTAAACCCGTTTCAGTCACCTGGTGTGCTCTCACAGAACAGGCGACTGTCGACATTGGGGTACGGCACAACCACTCCTGAGTAAGTAAGTAACTTGATGATTTACGCCAGTCAACCAGGACGGTCATATCAGGGCGAGAGACTCGGATCTGGAACTGAACTGACAGACGTTCGTGAGACTGGGAAGCCAACAGCTGCAGGAGCCTAACCCAACCGTCAGCAGGTCGAGTGTCCTGTCCCTCAGAGCGAACGGGCATGCTAGTCCAGACTGGACTCGTCCGTCACACGATGGCCCGCAACAAATAAGACGTGGAACTTTGTCGTCCACTTCGGATACTAGTCAAAACCGCGCTATAAAAAGAAGAAGCTATCCACTCGTGTAGAATCGCATGCGAGCGCAGTGAGTCTGCTCGAGAACGGAGAATAGCGCTATATAATGCGATCAACAACAATTACTAGTGTTTCGTGAGCCGGTTTGGCCTAGCGGTAAGGCGTTAGGCTGGTACTGAAGCGGCCGAGGGACCTCGGTTCGAATCCGCTTCGGCCCTCCTTTCTCTTCAAAAGTTGTGGTCTGTGGACACTGTCTTGTGACTTTGTCCCTCATAATTATGAAACATTAAAATGGCTCTCATCGCTGCCCACCTTAATGCAGGAGTCATTTTGGTGGTGACAGTGTAGCGATAGGTATATAATCTCCCCCCCCCCTCCCCCCTCCCCCTCTCCATACCCCCTTCCCCCATTTTCCCCGTCCTTAATAAGCCTTATGGTTTCTGTGGACGTTAAGCACCATGTTTACTTAGTTACTTACTTAATTACCAGTGAAAATGTGGTTACAGTGAAGATCGTTTCAGTTCGGAACAGCAACAACAACAAAACTGGTCCAGCCACATAAGTGAAAGTCTGTTGACAGTTTATGACATACGTC
>JABMCL010000740.1:1167500-1173131 GCA_018857735.1 Alviniconcha marisindica
AACCCTGCTAATTATATAAGCATATTACAACAATTCATTCAACACATTTCACACACACACACACACACACACACACACACACACACACACACACACACACACACACACACACACACACACACACCCCACACCCCAAAACCCCAAAAAGGGTGGCACACAACTGCACTCACACACGCACACAGGCAAGGCATTCAGACAATGATGCCAAACTATATCTCTTACGAACACAGTACACTGGGCCAGGAGGTGGTAAGCCGGTCGGGTTAAGTAATTAATTTGTTGTAGATCATTTTTATAATTGCTTTTATTAGGACAGAAATTTTTTATGAGGCAGACCGTGTAAAGGGGTCGTTTTGATGTGTGATTGTGCAGCTTTGATGTCGGTTGGATTTCTCATTCTCACGACTTTTTACCCCAATGTTTGCTATTTTTGTAATTTAATGATGTTTTATGAGTGGCGTAAATGTGTGACGATTTTACTTGGCATCACAAAACATTTCTAGTGCAACTGTATTGACACTTGGCAATAAAGTTGTAGTGTATTGTTTTGTATTTGTCCTCACACTCCACCTTCGAAAGTCGATCGAACTGCTGACCGATTGTGTTGTCGTTGTTCTTGTTCAACGCCACAGTAGTTGTTTTTGATTTTTTTTTTTTTTTTTTTTTTTTTTTTTTTGGTAATATATTTATTAAGCTGTAACAATTATAGACAGCTGAACAATCATGTTCTATGCCTAGTTTAAATTTACCTTTCTTTTCAGTTTGAAGAAATTCCGAGAGTTTAAGAATAGAAGACAACCTGTTTTAAAACAAAAGGGAACCAGGAACCAAGGTAAAATCCGGTTGTGTCAAACTGACGATTTATAGCTACTTCCGTGACCGTACTTTTTGGGCCAACTTTTCTTCTGCAGAAGTATGTACAATAATCCATGGGATATCTCTACCCTCAATACCGCCGTCTCCCAGTGTCCAGAAACACGAGAGGAGCACGCCCAGGGGCCACGCAAGCCCCAAAACCCCAACCACCACACACACACACACACACACACACACACACACACACACACACACACACAACACACACACCACAACACAACACACAAACAAAAAAACCCCAAACCCCAAAATTTAACAACCAAGGGCTGTTAAAAGGGTTAAGGTGGACGCCCTGGGCTCCCGTCCCTAATAAGCCTACGGTTTCTGTGGACGTAAAGCAACACTCAGCCAACCAACCAACCAACCAAGTGTGGATACAAGTACATACCCATATCTGTTTTTCCAGCAAGTGTGACGATGGATTGTTAGATGCAGTCGGGGCTTTAGCGACTCCGAAACAGCAGTCTGCGGGAACGTCTCTGGTAATGGACAAACTGCATGCCTTGGAACTCCAGCTACAAGCTACTAGAACAGACCTGCAAACAACCAAGGCTGAACTACAAACAACCAAGGCTGAACTACAAACATCCAAGGCTGAACTACAGACGACCAGGACAGACCTTGAAGGCAGACTAACTGCAGTCAATGGATCAGTCACAAACCGGGGTCAGTGTTTTGTTTGATTGGTTGGTGGGTTGGTTGCTTGCTTGCTTGATTGCTTGTTGATTTTTTTGATTGCCTCCCGATTGTTTGGTCCTCAGTTATTAAATTTTCATGTGTGTGTGTGTGTGTGTGTGTGTGTGTGTGTGTGTTTGTGGGGTTGTGTGTGTGGGGTTGTTTTTGTTTTGTTGCATTTTGGGCCCCGTAGTCATTTTTAAAACCCCTTTTTTGGTGTGTACTTTATGTGTCAGCGGGTTTTTAAAATTTGCGGATAACATTCTTTGTCTCGATGTACATTGTGTGAGTTCTGTTTGTTCAGCGCTTTGGGCCGCAGGGTAGGCGCTTTACACATTTCCATTATTATTGTTGTTATCAGTATATGTTTCGGTCAAATTTCACCCGTCTTTCCGACTTTGTTAAGTAACAATATGGTGTATTACACAACGAGCATTCGATGGAAAAGTTCGTTAACAGAATCTCACGGTATTTGCCTTTCAGCTTGGGCCGCATCAGTTCTGTAAGGCTATACATTTTACAGCCACATTTCGCTTCCAACCTTTTAACCAGTCACAACATTGTCCTCTTTGATCGGGAAATTCCAGTGTTGTCCTAAATTGTGCCCAGTTGTCTTCTCTGAGCAGGAAGTTCTATGGTGGTCAAACTTCGCGTCCAGTTAAATCAGTGCTCTCTCAAGTTCCTGCGCTGTGAGCCGGTTTTTGGGCCCGCGGTAAGGCGTTAGGCTTTTTAAGCAGAAGGGCCCCCGGGTCGATTCCCCTTCGGCTCTCCTCTCTCTTTAAACAGGCGTGGGGTTTTGGACACTGTTTTTGTGACTTGTCCATCACCCTTTTTTGAAAATTAAAAAAGGCTCTCATCGCTGCCCCTCCTTTAAAGCAGGGTCAACTGGTGGGGACAGTGTAGCGATAGGGATATAATCTTCCCCCCTTCCCCCACCCCCCCAAACCCCCCCCCCCCCCCCCCCCGTCCCTAATAAGCCTTGTGGTTTCTGTGGACGTTAAACAAACCTGTTTACTTACTTGCTCCTGCGGTGGTCAAACTTCGTGTCCAGTTGAACCCCTCTTTCTCAAGTGCCTGTGATTAGACTACCCGGGTTTTTTCCAATTGAATCACTGCTTTTTCAAGTGCCTGTGATGGTCAGACTACGTTCCAATTGAATTTAAAATTCTTTCCAAATTTTCCTGTTTCCAAGTGCCGTTTATGGTCAAACTTCGTGTCCAGTTGAATCACTGCTTTCCCAAGTGCCTGTGATGGTCAAACTTCGTGTCCAGTTGAATCACTGCTTTCTCAAGTGCCTGTGATGGTCAGACTATGTGTCCAGTTGATGGTCAAACTTCGTGTCCAGTTGAATCACTGCTTTCTCAAGTTCCTGGATGGTCCAAAATTTGCCGGTAGTTTTAAGGGGAACAAAACCTTTTCTCTTGTGCCCGGCAGCTTTTTTAAGTCCGTGGGGCAACAGTTTTCCTTTTGGGGCAAACTTGGTCCATTAACGGTTTTAAATTTGGGGACCAATTTCCATAAAAAACCCCTAACCCTTGTAAAATTTTCCTTTCAGGGGAAATGGTCTATAAGGTCAGTGTGACAATTTTATACAAATAACAGAACCCGGGAATGCCTTTCAGGGAAATGGTCTATATAGGTCAGTGTGACAATCTATACAGATAACAGCAACACCGGTAATGCCTTTCAGGGAACTGGTCTATTCAGGTAAATGTGACAATAACGCTGGTAATGCATTTCAGGGAACTGGTCTACACAGGTTAGTGTGACAGTAACACTGGTAATGCCTTTTATGGAACTGGTCTACATTGGTGAGTGTGACGGCGAACAGCTAGGTATTGACACATCAGACAACTTGCCTACACTGCATCAGTGAATGGGGAGACAGCAACATGGTGATGGCATGTTAGAAATTGGTCTACATCGATACGATCTGGGACGGTGACACTGGTAATAACGTATTTGTCAGAGAACTGGTCCACATGTATATTGGTGAATGGAATGATGACAATGCTTACAATTTACTGAGGGTGTAATGCAAAGCAAACTGAAAGCTTTTTTTCTTTCTTTCTTTTTTTTTGAAGGGGGGGGGGGGGGGGGGGGGGGGGGGTCGGGGGGAAAATTTTCCAAAAAAAAAAACAAGAAGAAGAAAAATACCGAACAGAATGAAGAACTGAATGAAGAAAGAAAAGGACAGAAGAGGAAGAGGCAGGAGAAAAGACAAAAAGAAGATACTGATGCTGGCGCTACTGTTGAGGATACTAGCGATAATGACGATAAAACAATGTAAAATATTTTGTTTAATGAACATACCCATGTAATAATTACCTACTGAATACGAGCAGATCATCCTAAAGGGGACTTTGGTTGACAGGACGTTAAAATCCAATTATGATTTCTAACATATTCCAGGAATCATTGGGGGTCCATACTATCAAAGTAAAGGTGGAGCAGGCAACCATCTTTGCCTGACGTCAGATCCGGTCTTGGACAACCACCAGCAACCTTCGAAAAAAGGCTTTGCCAAGGTCTACGGCTCGGAATATGACATCTGTCCTGAACCGCAGTGTCAAATGACCCCGGCCTGTGCGTTGTGTCGTGTTGCACGTGCGACCTCTGTGATGGTACCAGGAACCAACACCTGCTCCCCAGGGTGGACCAAAGAGTACTCAGGCTATATCATGGCTGGCTACCCCGATTACACAAGCTCCTCGGAATTCATCTGTGTGGATTCAAGCAAGGGCACTATCGATCAATCAAAAGTAAATGAGAATCCGAACATCCTCTACTACACTCATGTCAAGTGTGGACCACTGCCCTGTCCGCCCTATGTAGATGACAAACTCCTGACGTGTGTCGTTTGCTCCAAATAAATCCCACTGTATGTGGACGAGTCACAAGTACAGTGGTGGCTGTGTATGTGTGCTATGGTTTCTATGTGAATGAGAGAGAGAGAGAGTGTGTGTGTGTGTGTGTGTGTGTGTGTGTGTGTGTGTGTGTGTGTGGTTGTGTGTGTTACGCCCTGCGTGCATGCGTGTGTGCGTTGTGTGTGTGTGTGTGTGTGTGTGTGTTTTGTGTGTGTGTGTGTGTTTTTGTGTGTGTGTGTGTGTGTGTGTGTGTGTGTGGGGAAGAGAAGGTGGGGGTGGTTTTTTGGTGCTGGTGAGGGCCTGGTGTGTGTGTGTGTGTGGGGTGTGTGGGGTGTGTTTGTGTGTGTGTGTGTGTGTGGGTTTGTTTTGTGTGTGTGTGGGTGGGTGTGTGTGGTGTTGTAAAGGGGAAAGCCGCTTTTTAAAAAGGAGGGAAAAAAAAAAAAAAAGAAGAAGAAAAAAGAAAGGAAAAAAGGCAACAAAGGCCAAGACAGACGAAGCGCAGAAAACAGACGAAGAACGAAACAGAGGAAAAAGAAAAAAGAAAAAAGACAGACAGACAGACAGACAGACAGACAGACAGACAGACAGACAGACAGAGACAGACAGAGAGAGACAGAGACAGGCAGAGAGACAGAGACGCAGAGACAGGAATAGGCAGGACGGGTCTTGAAAGTTGAAGAGAAAAAGCAACGCCGGCTGTTCTATTTCTGGCGTGACGCGGCACTTTGGAGATCCGGAGAGAAGAAGCAAAATGAAAGAAAGCACGATCACCTGTCCTCTCGCACTTCTTACACAGAGCTTTAGGTGACAGGCTTCAGCATTGGAGCGAAAATATCGAGGGTGAGAGTATAGCGATACATAATAATCATAATTAAACTATTAATTTTATAAAGCGCAAAACCTTGTCAGTAGAGACTATTCTAAGCGCATACACGCACGCATGCACAGGGACACGTGCACACACACACACACCCCAACACACACACACCCCACCCCCACACACACACACACACACACACACACACACACACACCCCACACACACACCCCCACCCACCCCCCCACACCCCCACCCCCACACACACCCCCAAAACGCAAAAGCCCCCCTCATAACAGGGGATCTGGAAATATATAAAATTTTAGTAATTTTTCACAGTTTTTAAAAGGGCAGCAAACAGTCAATACATATATTAAAAACCCCTTCTTATGTCTCA
>JABMCL010000594.1:0-85000 GCA_018857735.1 Alviniconcha marisindica
TTGGTTGTGGTGTGTGTGTGTGTGTGTTTTTGTGTGTTGTGTGTGTGTGTGTGTGGTGTGTGTGGGGGTGTGTGTGTGTTTTGTGTTTTTTTTTTCTTTTCCGTTGTTTTTACTGTTTTTTTTTTCATTTCCGTTGCAATCCTTTCTTTTTTTTGTTGTTGTTGTTTTATTAAATTTATTTTTTATTAATTTTGTTTTTTTTTTTGTGTTTTTCTTTGTTTTTAATTTTATGTGTTTTGGGTTTTGTATACTGTAGAAAGCAGTATGTGAGTGGGCCTTTGTGCTAATATCTTCACCTTTGAGAAATAAATTCAATCAATCAATCAAAAATCAATAATAAATATCTTTTCTCTCTGACAGGTGTTTTGTGAACAGATACTCTTAGTTTGTTTTTGTTTTTTAACGATGTCCAAAGAGGGCGCATCGTCAATCAGATTTAGGTTAATTCCCCCAAATGGCTCAAATGCGGATGTCGAAAGGTGGTATTTTCGACTCCGATTCTCCATATAATTTGACGTTTTCTGTTTCGAAAACACAACTATAAGCTGGATTTCCCCGGCAAAGATTTTTTTGAGAACTAGTTTAAAGACAGTTTTAAACGACGAAAGCCGGGAGGTTTGTGCCCCCACGTAGAGATTTGGGCAGGAGTGTCAAACCCCCCAAGAAAAAAAGTGGGGGGAAAGAAGTTCTACAAAAAAATTTTTTTTTTAGCAAAATTCTTTACAAAATATAATATATATTATATGAAAGGCCCTTGAAAATAATTTGAAAAGTTTTTAAAAAAAAACAGTTTTATAAAAAATCTCTTCGGGCAACTTTTATCCATTTTTCTAAAAAACCCTTTGGATGGCATTAGGTTTTGTTTTTTAACGTGGTTTTTTAAACGAAGTCACATTCTGTGAAATTTAGTGTTCCAGGGATTTAGATATTGTAGATTACTCTTGCAAAATCCTCGAACAGAAGGTATGCTTTTTTTTCCCAATTTTTTATACACATTCTTCTAAGTATTGAAATAATCTCTGAGGGATAGTAGTAGGTTATTGTATGATTTTTCAGACATGTTTTTAAATGCCCTTGTTTAGAAATTTTTTGATTTTTTTCATTCCAATAAAGCCCACAATGAGACGGTACCCAACAAAACTAACCCCAGTCCCCCTATACATGATACAATGTTTTAAATATTTTACTTCATAAAGTATGTCCCCTCTCATTTTACAGTCCCCGTTTTTCAGTGCATATAAATATGATTTTGAGTCAACACGAATCAAAAAATTAAACGTTGCTAACTGATTATTGCATATGTAGTTTAATGCCATTAATACTGCAAATAACTCAGATGTGAATATGGAAAAACCCTTCCCTAAGTAAAAAGACCTGTACTTTTAATTCGGGAATGACGAATCCTGCTGCACTATCTAATGAGCCCAGAACGGAACCATCAGTGAAAATCTTAATATGATTTTGATAGTTATTAATTAAATGTTCTCTTACTTCTATAGTTAAACTGTTTGTATATTCACTTTTCTTCAGATCAGTATAATCAGTATCAAATTTGGCATTTATACGTTCCCACTGTGGCATTTGAGGCGATCTTGGGAGAACTGGAATTGATTTAATATGTATGTTACATTCGTTAATCAGATCGTTTATATAATTTCTGACTGGCTGAATAGTTGGCATGTTTTGAGCTCTTTTGGGATAGTCTTTATTTCAATCTATGACGTTGTTCTGATAGAGACATCATTCCTGCTTCTGCGTAAGATTTGTTTGTATTTGTATGCACCGGAACACCAATGGCTAATTTAATTGCTTTACTATCGGTGCTTTGCAGTTTCTTTAGGAGTGTGTTGGGTGCAGAAAAATATACCTCCTGACCATAAATCAATTTTGATCTGACAGAAGATATAAAGATCATTAAGTTAATATTTTGTTAATTGTTGTATGGGGGACGACGGAGACGGTGTGCCTTGTCATTTGTTGTGTGTGTGTGTGTGTGTGTGTGTTTGTGTGTGGGTTTGTGTGTGTGGTGTGTGTGGTGTGTGGGTGTGTGTTTTCGGAGGCGAAATGGTAAAATTAACTTACATAATTTCGGGTTTTTTTTTGCTGAATGTATGTTTATGTATTTTTGTGATAAGATGTTTTGGGTGGGGGAAAAAAGAATAGCCTTTATAAGAATTTTTTTATTTTTTTATTATTATTATTAAATTAAATTTTTTTTAACAAACTTTCTTTTTTTTTTAAAAAAATTCTGTCGTTTTCTGGCTTTACTGTTACATTTTCAATGTGTAGCCTCCAGTTCAACTTGTAGTTGATACACCCCTAAAAACTTGGTATCGTTTTTAATTTAATAACTGACCATCAGTTCTGTTTGAGGTAAATTTTCGGGTTTTCCCATTAAAAAAAAAGTATTAAACACGTCTTCTCTCGTGATAAATTTAAAACCGTTTTCCTTCATGTAAGGGTTTAATTTTTCATTTCCGATAATATAATTTTTGTACATGACTTACCACCCTCTTATTCGTATGCTTTCTAAGAGTTGAGTTAACCCAAATAGCAATATCATCTGCATATTGAGCCCCATGTGTGTTATTCGATAATGCTTTTGGGAGATCATATATAATATGTGCGATAATGGAACCCTGTGTATTTTTTGCTTTTGCTTTTTTGTGTGTGTGTTTTTGTTAGATGAATATGTCTTACCTACTCGAGTACAAATACATCTTTCGGATAAGAAGTTTTTAAAACATTGAAACATCACACCAGCTATTCCTATGTTTTTCAGTTTATAAAGTAGTCTGACTTGTGAGTTTTATTAAATGATCTGTTGTACATTTTCCTTTCCTAAAACTTGCTTGAATAGCAGGGATTATGTCATTTGTTTCACAGTAATGTAGCAACTGTTTGAGTATGATCTTTTCCATTATCTTACCCGCATGCGATGTGAGTGCAACTGGTCCGTAGTTGGCAATTGCTGATGTTGGTTTGCCTTGTTTTAGAATCGGAAAAATGCATGTAATAACTGTTTCCGGCTATCAGGCAAATGGTTCAGCATTTGATATGATATACCATCAATACCAACTGCTGTAATATTTGATACAAAAGACTTCAGAGTCTCTATACATTCATCATACTGTAAGGGGGAATTTAAATAACGACAGTGGTCAGGAATTGCGTCCTTGTATTCTTCTTTTTGTTCTTCTTCCTTTCTAAATTTGATAACTGATGGATTGAGATTTGATGATAAACTATTTTCTGCAAACATGTTAACAAAAGCTTCTGCTTTATCTTGCCTGTTTGGAAAGTCATTATTTTCTAATTTGATAGGATATGCTTGTAATTTGTATCCATTTTTCATTTCTTCAACTTTTTTCCTTTTTGATTCAAACTTGTCTGTCTACATAATTGATGTAAATTTTACCTCACACTTCTTTAGGCTGTGAATTTGTATTCTCTGCTTAATGCTGAGTCTATACATATCTTAGCTCTTATGATTGGTTTAATGATGCTGCCACTGAAGACTGCATAACTTCGGCTTTTCTCTCTCCTTTAAACCTCTCTACAGAGATATTTACGCATTAGCTCAAATGTTGTCAGGCTATATGCATTTTCTGATTAATGCTGAATATGTTGGTACCCAAATCATGACTACATCTCTTTCTATTCTGTAGTTATAATTGATCTTATGGTGCTACTACCAAAGACAGAAGATCGGACAACGTGCAAAATGAGAGTTTAGCATATTTGGTATTATGTAATTCCCATGTTTGAGTGAGGAGCAGTACTAAAAAAAATGTGTTTTCTTTGTGGTACAAATATTGAATAGGGAATAGGGATATGTGAATGATAATTTGTGTGTTAGAGGCATTTTGTATAATGTGCGTAAAACGCCTAAATGTGTTGATATTATATCTCAGAATCTATAAGTGATAAATGCATGACATTTGGCAAGTGCACGTGCCGTGTGGTTCTCCTTAATACGATGTATGTTTGAACTGGATTGTCTCAGTTTAAAATTTGGCTGGACCCACCTACACAGAGCCAATAGTATGAAGATGATCGCTTTTATGTAGCGCGGAGTATACTCCACTCTCGAGCAGACTCACTACGCTTTGATTCTAAACGAGTGACTGTTGCTTTTTATTGTACAGCGTTGTCTGGTTCTTACAAGGCTGGTTGCCGTCTCGGCGCGTTCTGTGTACATCATACAACCATGCACCATGTCACGTCACTTCATGCAAAGCCACATACGTAGGGTGCATGCGTGTTTACCTGTAACCTGCCACCTGCACCTTTGGCAGAATGACCTCTATCTTTTAGTTTTACGTGCACATGCGCGCGCACGCACACACACTATCGGAACTTGACCATACTTTAAGATCCATTGTGTAACTGTTCAAGAAATCAAGTCATTTCATAGAAGTACAGTCTGCCTCTCGGAGGAAAGCTACAATTGGGGGTAGATATGGGGGTGAGAAAAGCACACAGATCTAGCAACAGGAGACACAAAATGTAGGGACAGAACCTGAAAATCATTACCTTTTTCGATGGCGTGAAACAGAAAGAAAGGATGGAAACGGGTACAGATTTATTTTAATTTTTTCTCTCTTCATTATAATCCTTTTTTAAAGATGGAGAGGGCCTACCCCTCTAGATGGTGCGAGACAGAAACTGGATTTTAATATTTTGTCAATCCCGCACAGGGTTACTTTAGGATGAACGGAAAGACAGAGAGGAGAGAGGCACGGAGAAATACACTGTGACCGGGAAATGACCGCATACATTTAAGCGAGTGTACCATTTTTAAATGATATTCACGATGGAGGTCAAGTTGGGTCACGAAATCGAAAGCGAAGTTGGGTTCTCTATTGGCACGAGATAATTCTTACTGAGCTAGGTCACGGCGGGTCACGAGATCGACTCGGTTTCCTGTGGGTTCATTCGTCTCGCCAAATCTTCATTAACCCCTCTTTTTTCACCCGGTCTGCAAAAAAATACAGTTCAACCTCGCTTTCGGTCTAATGACTCGCCGTGACCTAGCTCATTAAGAATACGTCCCCATATGATTAGACACCCAACCTCGCTTTCGATCTTGTGACCCGCCGTTACTATCTCATAGAGTGGTCCATAGTTAACAAGAACCTTGTACTTACCAAACGAGAACCACCTGTTGAATGTACCCTTCCAGGTCTTACCACGGTTGACGTCAGTAACTGTGATGTACTCAACAAACCACCAGTCTGATCCAACCATCCACGACCATGAACCACCTGTTCTCCGTGCCGAAATGGCTTCAATCTGTGATAAGATTCAGTTCAGTTCAGTTCAACATAGCATTAATAAGGGAGCTTGTTAAGACAAATCAGTTTGATATTTTGGGTAGAAGGAAATGAGTCACTAGATCTTGTAGTTTTGATACGCCTGATGAATAAATGAAATGGAAGGAACGTTTTTTTTAAACCGGTGGAAATTAATTTTTTTTTTTAAAAACTGTTTAAAATGGGAAAAAGTAAATTTAAGGACAATTTGGGGGTTGCCCCGAATAGAAAAAAAATACCCAAACTTTTCCACTCAACCAAGATGGCGGAAGCGTGCAAGTCGTCACTGGGAAAACCCCTGGATCTAGAAAAAACATAAAGGGGCGCCTACGCATACGGAAAGACACATACGTGATCAGACTCAATTTTCGGTTGCAAATTTCTCTCTGGATGATTCTGATGATACTTGTGACCCAGAATAGCACTTAAAATGCCCCAGGAATTTCCGAATGCATCCTTGGATATTACCCTGAGGTCGTCTGCTTCAGCAGCCGTGTCGGCCTGACTTTGATAATACACGACGCATGCTAAATCTGCTTTCAGCACCCAGATAAATAGTTCATCCTCATGATTTATTGTAATACTTTCCCATGTATAGTCGGGGAGAATAAAGGCGTTTTTTCCTTTTTTGGTGCTAGAATTGTGACAGTATCTGTCATAAAGGGACCCGGTCTGCACGTGAAAAAGGGCGATGCGGTAAAGTGTAGGGTTTAGCAGTTGTGGTCATAATAATGCCGATTTGTGTATGCCTTTTAGAATAAATTTTTTACAATGATGTCACAGACTTGTTTGAAGTCAGAGAAGTCCAACTTTAAGTCGTTTCAAAAAAGAAATTTTTTTTAGCCCTTTTTGGGTCCTTCCCTCCCCTCTTTCTTTTCCTATTTTATATATAACAAAAGTTGTGGGGGTGTGTGGGGTGTTTTGTGTTTTGTGTGTGTGTGTGGTGTGTTGTGTGGTGGTGTGAACGGGACCAGGGTGATGTTCGGGCCCGGGTTTTTTTCCCGCCCACGGGGCTGCAATCAACAATCCCCCCAGCTGAGAATTCAAAAAAGAAAAACGATTTTGGTTACAAAAGCAAGACACCCAGCAAAAACCCCCCAAAAAAAAACCCCAAAGAGGCCCGTTTCCAGTCAAACCTTGGAAATGAAACTTCATTTGCTGGGCACTCACATCTTGCAAGCACAGAGAAATTTGAGAAAAGGGAGGACAAAAATGAGACATTTGAAACGGGTTTCCAAGAAACATGGGACAGCCAAATTTTCCATACTGGACCCGGTGCTGGATTTGGGGAGCTGAGAAATTTTTCCCGGTTCACTCAAATCCATCCGAAACTGCATACTTCAACCAGTTCAAAACGGGACACTGACAAAGCTTTACCTTTGTTGTTGTTTTTGTTTTCCCTTGCCCGACTAAACTACCCCCAGAGGGTTTCCCCCCAGTTTTACCTTTTGGGGGACTTGTAAAACTCGGGGGGCCACCCATCAGTGTACCCCAATTCCTTTTCCCAATGGTGGTTTTGGTTGTCAAAAAGCACAGACCCAGGAAAATGCGATGGTAAAAAGGAAAAAGGGGGGTGCATTTAAAGGCCTTCCCACCCAACCCCCCCCGGGTTGCTTTGAGACGGGGGGGAAATGCTGGGCCCCAAAACTCCCTCTTTTGTTTTCAAAAGTTTTTTTACCCCTTGCTTTGGCCCATCCAAAAGTGCGGGGCCCTGGGGGGAAACACCATGAGAAAAAAGAAAAGGGCACCCGCAAAAAGCCTTCAGCTGAAAAAAACTTTCAAGCTCTTTTTGTTTTTTTTTGAGGAAGCTGGAAATCCATTTGAAGACGAGGGAGGATGCCTCTTCGCCCTGGACCCCAAAGTCATTGTAGACGCGGTTGCCATGACTGCAGTTAGCTCAGTCATCACCAGTGGGATACAGCAATATAACAACTTTGTTGAGGAAAGGCTCCAAAAGAGAACAAAACCAATTAAAAAGCCTCTGCGAAAGAAAAGTTTCATGTGTTTTTGCAAAACGGAAAAGGGTCAGAAATCTTCCCTTTACCAAACCTCCGCAAGGGGCTGCTTCCCTTGTTTTTCGCGCCCCTTTACATTGGGGATGCCAGGACCCCAAAGGGAAAAGGGGGCCCGCCAGAATTTTTCAGGCCCCGAAAACCAGCCAACACCACCGCCATTGAGCAAACTCGGTGAAAATGCGGGGCAGGTAGAAAGGCAAAACTTGGGAGAAGTGTCTTGAACGCTCCCCTCTTGGTTCTGGAAATGTTTATGATGAAGAAGTTTTTTCCGGTAGATGAAACAAATAACAAAGGGTTTTGAAGAGACGGGTGACCCTGTCACCCCATGGTATCGCCATTGAAGAGCTTTTGGGGGTTTGTCAGGGGGAAACCTTTAGTTTGAACCTTGTACGCAGGAAGAGGGAAAAAAATGTCGGCCCAAAACATGCTGGAAAACCTTGTGCAGGACCCCCCTCACATGAAAGGCCCCAAAAAGGGATGATCCCCTTGAGGGCATTTGTTTCTCAAATGCCTCCCCCAGGACATTAAACAAATTTCCAGGACTTTCAGCAACAGCGTTTTCTTTTCCTTTCATTTTGGGGCAACTTCAGGGTGTTCGACGGTTGGATATTGTTTGGGACGTTTATCTCGCAGACAGCTTGAAGGCCGGGACAAAAAGCAAACGGGGCCAAGGTCAACGTCGTCATTACCTTCCACCTGGAAGAGCTTCTTGAAGAACGATGAGAACAAAAGTGACCTGTTTTGCTTTCTTTCCAAAAAAATTGAGAGAACTCCAGTTTCTCGCAAAATACTCGTCTCCACTTGCGGTGACGGCGTGGTCTCATCATCCACAGAAGTAGACCTGAACAATATGAGTGGATGCACCCACGAAGAGGCCGACACACGAGTATTTCTTAATTGGCTTTTCAAAAAAAGAAGATAATAATACGAATTTCTGACACTGATTTTTTTTGTACTTGCAATTTCTGTTGTTGAAGAAATAAAGGTGGAAGAGCTGTGGGGTTTCATTTGGGACTGGAAAACATTTAGATACATTTCAACCCACGCGATTGCTTTAAGTCTTGGGGCAGAAAAAAATCAAGAGCTTTGCCTGCCTTTCACGCTGTAACTGATTGTGACACGGTCTCATTCTTTGGCTGGAACGGAAAAACTAAAGGTCTGAAACACACGAACTGCATTCCCTACAGTGGCGTTGGCTTTTTTAGAAGTTGGTACTGAGAAAGCGAATCTGTCACAAGATGCATTTGAGAAGATTGAGCAATTTGTTGTGTTCATGTATGAAAAGAAAAAGTGCAGTGGGCAACAGTGAAGCCCCAAAAAAAAAAGCTGTTTTTCCCCCCGATGCAAAGGGGGGATCAACACAAAAATCTCCACCCAAAACACCAAGGTTTCCCTCTCCAACCCCCCTTGGGGGTGGACCAAGGGCCCAAAAATGGAAGCCCCCTTTTGGAAAAAACTTCGTCAAGGGTGAGGACTCGTACTACGAGCCATGCCCCCCTGTGGCTGCAAACCCAAAACGGTTTAAAACAAAAATGCACGTGGCGGTTTCCAAAATTCCCATTACTGCCTTTGCTACTTTGGAGGAGACTGCAATGCAAAACTAGCTTGATGGGCAACATTCGAATCTTTCAGCCCCGGGTTTTGTGTGAGTTGTTGCAACTTCATTTTGTTCAGGTTATGAATTTTCTCCGTCCTGTCGGAACAAATGGGGTTGCGACTTCTGAATTTATAGTCTGCAGATTTTTCGAGGGCCCCTTAAAACACATATATCACCATTTTATACATCCCCCGCCCGTCCATAAAGGGTTACAATGAAACACAGTCAAAAAATAATTATAAATTCTTTTTTTTTCCCTTTTTCATTTGATACTTTTATGATTTTGACCTAGTTTCAGATTTGTTGTGACCTTTTGTTCCACACGATCTACAAACCTTGTGTTTTTCTGTAAAGAATATAATCTTACAATGAACCGATAATTAAAGATAATTATAAGTCTTCTTTTTTTAATTGACCTACTTTTACGATCTTGACCTAGTTTCGGATTTGTTGTGACCTTTTGTTCCACACGATCGAAAATCGTTTTTTTTTGTAAAGATATAAGTTCAAATGTATGCAGTTAAACTTTGTTCTAGGTAGTTTTGAAAGTGATACATAGCCAGTGTGCATAAGGTGCTTGCGGCCTAGACAACTAGGCACAGCAGTCATTAGCAGTCACTTTACACACAAACGTATCACTTTATTATGATTTGAAATACTCTTGCTTTCAAATGCTTCTGGTGGGTGACAAAAAGCGTTAACTTCGGTCAACCAAATCATAAAACAGCAAGACAATATCCAGTTTTGATGCATAACGTATCATGTAGTCAGATGTATGGCTATTTTTAGCATCATAATGTACATTTAAAACACTTAAACTTCTTCTTTTTTCCTTCTTTTTTTCTTTTTTCTTTTTTGTAAAGTGCAGCCATTGTACAGTTCTGCACTTGTGGTTTAAAAACAAACTGTCAGAGATACCGAGAATATCTGAATACCATACGATTTTTCACGGTGACCTAAATTATCAAGGTTACAGTGACCTAAAAAGCTACCTTCAACCTTCCTTCCATTTAAAATATCAATCTATATGCTATACTACACAGTTTAAAAAACAACAACTGCATGCTTCTACCCCAATTTGCAAACTGCTTCTCAATTTATTGTCTTAACAAGCACTGCAAAAAAAGTACAGTTCAACCTCGCTTTCGGTCTAGTGACTCGCCGTGACCTAGCGCATTAAGAATACGTTCCCTTATGTTTAGAGAACCCAACCTCGCCTGTATCCACGCTGTCTTTTTCTCCGCAGTTTCCCCAGTATTGTTTTTGATACGAACTGTAATTAAAGGGGAACCGAACAGAGGAAGCATCACAGGCCCTATCCATAACAAATGATACATACAGAGAAAAACATTTCACTGGATTTCTGTTTGTTAAATATCGCTTTGCGACCGTGGAGTCACACCTTAAAACGGTTGCCTTATAGTCCATGGGCCAGGTATCGAAATGATTTTTGGATAGCTCAGTATGTGTCTTTTCAATATCTGCTTGTCTGCAAGATGAACTATTCTGCTTTTAGGGATTATCTAAGATGGTACGTAGCAGCTTAATCGCATGTATTAAAATGGGCGTGTCCCTTACAAATCCCAAACAACAGGCAGCTATACCATTCGTTGGACACACAGAAATATGCATATGCTGGTATCAATGGGTAGCACTGCTCTTGCGGCTGCTGTGTCTTACCCAGGTATGGTGGCCTGAATTACGCGTGTGGGATTAATGAAGATTAAAAAAGAAAAAATGTCACGTTGCATAATTTTGTACATTGCTCGTGTAAAAATATTGAACAAAAGTGCTTCATTTCCACCAAATGTATCATGGAGACTGAGAGAGTCACAGAGAATGTTTGATTAACACCTGCATTAATGGATGACGTCACGGAATAGAATATACTCAAGTTAAAAAGTTAAGCAACCTTTTACAAAAATACACATATGTTCAACCCTCAATAAACTACTTCCACAAAACCGCTGCGGTGCTGGCTTATTCACTGGTCTATCTCCATTTAACCTTAATCAGTTTCACAGTACTCTATACCCCATGGAAGATAGGCAAGAAACATGCCCGATGTATGTAAAACTTACCAGTTTTGCCTTTGTTATGTCTCAGTAAAACAGTTTAGGTTTAGGAGCCTGATGCCACCGGATCGCATCTCTGCTTTGGCTTAATTCAGCATGCAACATGCTGGACAGTTTCATGTATCAGCTTGCAGTCAGCAGGCTCTTTGCTATTATGCCAAGAATACAGACGAACAGCTAGGAAATGTCAAAGATATTCACCATAGTGATTGTCCACACTGTCAATGATTTGACAAATCATTATTGACTTTCTGAAATTGTTATCTGACTTTGATATATAACATTTTTAAATGCATTACTCTATATTTCTTACTGCTTATCATTATAGCTTGGGTGTATTTTTCCCAGCCAAAGATACCAAAGCCGGTGCCATAGAAGGTTGCCAAACCTGAATGTCCTTTACTTTGATTGACACTGAATGCATGTCCAGCTTAGACATATATGTGAGCCTCAAACGCTGTGTATTCTTGATAGTCATCTTCCTTTTGGGGCTGCTCCACCTGGATTTCAACCAGGTCTTGCGGTATGAAGAAACAGTCTGTCCAGTATACCTCCCACTTTTCCATTCACAGTATGCAAGCCATGGCCATCTGCTCGAGGAATGGTTTTAGTTGCCTTAACTGCGGAATATCAAGAGTGCTTGAAAGCTGGCCCTTTCGATGTGCATTATCAATGCATCTCTGCATGGTGGCAATTGTGACTGTTCAACAAGGATGAGGTGTGTTGACACATTTTGTTGATATCTATCACTTATTTACCTCTACAGAGAAGATGCATGGAATGTTCCAGTTTCATATTTCCTTAACGATTCTGCCCATAACATACTGAACGATGTACTGAAAATAATTTTTATATGGTCATGTTGGAAGCTTGCTCTTCAATGGTTTTAGTGTCTTTGATGGTTTCCTGGTGTCTGTCATCCTCTCGAGTGTAATCTCTCTGACAGGTGGCATGGTAATGTGCTTCTTCAAAAGGCTGTGCTGATCTTGTTTTCTTTTGGTTGCTTCTTTGGCAGACTCCTCAGCTGTTTTTGCCATACATTTGACTAATGTTTTCGATATGTTGTTTCCTTGTATTCAAGTCTTTTCACAAACAAGACATCTGTCACTGGGCAACGGCTAGCATTGTGGTTGATGGCGGATTTGTTATTCTTGCTTTTTTGAGGATCTTACATCACTCCTTTCTCGATGGGTTCTTTTGTTTCAAAATAATTATGCAGTCATTCATAAAATAGCACAATGTGTGATTCCCAAGCAGATTCGGTATATACTCATATATTTCATCCACCATACAGGACTGACCATTGCACATGATTAAGTTATTTAGTTCTTGGATTTGTATGCCTTGTCAACCGCACAAGTCACTTCAGGACATATCACAGTCACAGTTTCTTACGAGCAAAAAGCTGGCGCACTGTTCTACATAGAACACAATCAATAGCAAACATCCCAGCCAAAACAGTCAATAATTAGCACATATCACTATCTACAACTGCAAAAGATACTTCCAGACAGATTCCCTGTAACGCATTCAGTACAAAATTAAAGAACAATTGATCAGATCACAAGTATGTCTAAATCACCTTTTTGAGGCACAGTAACACACGTTTTGGTGCCTATTTATATTCTGCAGGCACTCAACATGAGAACCTGCTTAAATCAATTGACTATGAGCAGTGTGACCTATTTTATTTCGCAGCTAACGCGGGAATTCGCTTCAGCCAAGACTAACGCAAATGAAAAGTATGGACAGATTTGGAAAAAATGAAGGTGAATGGACCGGGGAAACGGAAATTAGGACAAGGAAGACATTATGGCACTGACTAAGCATACTTGGCTATATTCTGACCTACTCCGTGCTTTTAAGGGAAAACATTCGTCGGCTCTGGGTTTTTAACAGAGGGGACCTTAATATTTCTGCGTCCGCAGTGCCCAATAACAAGGACACATTTAAGACAAATAGAAACGGAAAGCTACAACATATTAAACTGTTCAAACAATCAAACAATATATGGAAATGACCTTTTTTGTCATAATAAATGAGTTGCTAAGAGACAAGGTCATCGCAATTTGGAATTCCATATAGTGCATTTATTAGAACCAGCACCACAACCACAAATAGCAACAGCTCACTTGCAGACAGCCTGAACTGTGTACTTTGATGGTCAAGGTACCCAGAAATTACCATGTGGTAAAATCCCGGGGAGGGGGGGGGGGGGGGGGGGTATAGGCTGGCTCATGGTCTATTACATTGATTTACTCTGACTTGTTTAATTCCATGCACATGAAAACAGAATGACTTACATCCCCAATATATTGACTGTATATTGTAAAGGTATCTAGATGACCCCGTTCGAAGTCATTTCTGTTTGGATCATCCAGGTTGTAGCCTCCGCTGGGGCAGGCGGTGCCGAAAATAGAGAGGATTATGTTATCATCTGTTTCCGAATCCCCTAGGGTTCCCGTTTTCGTTTGTACTCTGTATGGAACTGGAAAGAAAGCCAAATATCCCTGCTATATAATTATAAAAGTGATCAACAGCAACATCATTAGGTCAAAACAATAATAAAAACATGCGGATAAACAAAGAAATATCGATATTGATTGATTCATTATGTTTAAAGAGGAACTGAGCCGAAGAAGCATCATGTTTGTTCAAAATATTATGAAACAATTTATACATAATTTTTGAATCAGCATTAAAAAAAAAAAAATCAATTCGTCATCTGGTTTTAATTTGTAAGAAAAGAAAATAAGAAGAAGAAGAAGAAGAAAAAAGCAAGAAGAAAAAAAGCTTGAAAGGCACGAAAGCAGGACCGTAAGGGCTGCCATTCTGTGCCCAGCAAGATGTAGCAGTGATGTCATAAACGAAGCCAGCATGTGTTTCAATTGTATAAAATACGTCACGGGGAAACCTTTTTCTGTTCTTTATCGATAAAGAGCAAGGTAACATGGCTCTCCCTTGAGAAGCTCAAACTGAAAGCAAAAACTAAAGTACCTGTTGTGCATAAACGTTTAATTTCTCCATCAGCCCGCACTCCAAGAAGAGTACCACCCTCCCAGCACCTCCATCGAACAGACAGAGCTGAAGGCAGTCCAACAGTTCAGCCGCTTGGGGTGCGTGATCTCTGGCACGATAGTGGCTGAGTAATTATATTTGGGCAGAAAAGGTCTATTTACCGGAATAATGTTAACGTTGTGGGACAAGCGCACTGTGCTTGGGGACCAGGACGCGAGAGTAAAGACGAAAGGCGTTACATGGTGTCAGAAGTGGGATCAGATCAAAAACCACTCATTCAAATTCACAAAAAGAGTCGGTTGAATGCGCCGAAAAGACTTCAACGCATGTTGTTGGGAGCGCAGAAATATGACCACGAGGTAGCTAGTCTACAAGAAGGGAACGGACATGTTCGTAGCCGATACACTGAGTAGGGCAGTAGAGAAGAACAGCACTGGAAGAATGAAGATGGAGAAAGAAGAAATCTTCCAGACTGATGACTGATGTGGAAAGGGGAGTTGCGACCGTTGATATGGTGTCACATGTCTCTATTTCGGAGGACAGACTGGCTGAATTACAGGCAAGATCCAGATCTCTGTATGCTGATGAAAATCATCCAATCAGACTGGCCGGAACACAGGAAAGCGATGCCAGCAAACCTGCAGCCGTATTTTCCATTCAGAGAAGAATTGTCTATACAGAACGGGCTGATCTTCAAAGCAGAAAGAACAGTCATTCCGGCGATAGGAAAGACAAGAGAGAGTATTATGCAAGTTCTCCCCATTGCATAGATGTTTGCGAAGAGCACGGGAAGTCGTCTATTGGCCAGGTCTCCAAACAGACTTAGAGAAGTTTCTGTCACAATGCGAACCGTGTCAGACATTTAAAAAAGAACCAAACCAAAGAACCACCAGTGAGTCATCCGATACCAGACCTACCGTGGCAGTGTGTAGCGTTGGACCTGATGTACTACGCAGGTAAGGGCTACCTTGTCACAGTTGACTACTACTCGGATTTCTTTGAGGTCGACAGACTTCAAGACAAGGCTGCAGAGGAAGTGATCTACAAGCTCAAAGCTCACTTAGCGCGACATGGCGAACGAGTAGTCTCGGATAATGGACCACCGTTTCAGTCGAGTAGGTTTAAAGATTTCGTAAGCACTTGGGGTTTCCAACATGTTACTAGTTCACCAATATCCAATGGAAAAGCAGAAAATGCCATGAAAGCAGCCAAGAATCTGATTAGGAAAACCACGGAAGAGAGTTCCAGTCCATACTTGGCTGCGAAACATACCATGCGAAAAAAATGAAGAGCTCACCAAGCCAAAGGTTGTTCAGTAGGAGAACGCGAACACAGCTACCATCGGCAAAAACATTGTCGACACCGCGGACATGCACAGATGTCAAAAACAAGCTAATAGGGAGAAAACAAAAACAGCAGCAGTACTACAAAAGAGGTGCCGTGCCTCTTGACGCACTGTCAACCAGGGCATACAGTCAGGTTCAAACCGCACTCAGGCCGCTGGACAAAAGCAATCGTGCAAGGTCAGGTAGACGTCAGGTCGTGACAAATACAAACAAAAGATGGGAAAGAATTTCGGAGAAACCGCAGACACCTCAGGAAAGCACAGGAACCAGACTGGTTTGCGAACAAAAGAAACATACAAGCACAATACAAACAGAACAGGGCCACAGAAAACAAGCAGACTGACAAGCAATCAGTCAGAACAGAACATGCGATGAAGGAGAGAAAGCAAATACAACCACCAGCAATACCACAAGATACAGAAACAAGTGTAGACACACGTACCAACACATCAGAGACACAGGACAAAATAGAGACAGCTAGAAGCGCAAGTGCACCGACACAGCAGAGTGGCAGAGTTGTAAAGACACCCACGTACTTACAAGACAGTCAAACACGAATAATGCCAAGACAGAAAATGGAAAGAAGAAGAAAGAAAAAGAAAAAGAAAAAAACGCTCAGCCGACTTATAGATTCTGGTTTAGACGGTGCCTTTTTTCTTTCTTTCTTTTTTTCTTTTCTTTTCTTTTTAAATTAGTTACTGTGTGTTGTGTTCTGGATTTTTTTCATTTTGGATAAGGTTCGTTGAGAAAGTGAATGTGGAGGAGGTTGGTACTATGGTGAATTTACAAAATGTGCTAAATTTACAGGATAAACTTCTCGTGTGCTTAGAGGGGGTTAAACGGACATGATCTGCATTAAACGTTTTGTGATTGAAAGTGCCGTTGATTTTACAACGATTTTAGAAGAGGAATTTTCCAGACAGTGTCACTAGCATTGTTTTCACGAGCTCTTTCCCGCGTTTTAGTATATCATTGATGGGATACCGGAACTTCTCAGTTTTGTGTACATGTCACGTATAAATTATTTCTGTTAATGCTTATTTTTTTTAATCTGGACAGTGTATTACATTTAATAGATAAATACTCTTTTATGTGCTATTCGAAGTAGCAAGTAGCCCACTGAACGAAAGCAATAACAATATACTTTATTAATCCCAGTGGGAAATTGAAGCTGTCGTTCGATCGCACAACGAAGAACATATCTCAGTAATTCTAACACTAATACTTAGTTATAGCAAACCCAAAATTACCTGGAATAATGTTTTCTCTGTGTCAAACCAAAACGTAAAAACTCTCAAATTAAATACAAATAATTAGGTTCACACATCCCCACCCTCCGTTAGAGTTATCATCATCAACAGACGTCCTGACGCATGCGCATACTCAGTTAATGACTGGTATAATTTTCATTAAAAACTGACAGAGCCGAGGGTAAAAATGAGGCTTTATAACGGTTTGTATTTATTCTCGGAAGTAAAAATCTTCCACTCCTGTTGCTACGTCTGCTATCAAAGTAGTGTGTCGTTGGGTGTGTAAGCAATGTGGAACTGAGAATGAAACAGTGATGTTTATATCTTCATAGTTCTTTTCCGGTTTTTTTTTCTCGGTTTTTTTCTTTCTTTCTTTCTTTCTTTTTTTCTTCAAGATTATGCAGACAAAGCAGAGATAATTTGGAGTTACTACCATTTATCTTCGGAGGACAAAAAAACTAAAACAATAACGTTTAGCTCGATTGGCATGAGACCGACAGGGTAGATACAGGTCGCGGCTGATAAACCTGGGTGATCAGGTGGAGAGAGCTGTGCACAAAGTTAGACGTCTGTAATAGGAAACTGGTAAAGCCGTTACTGGACAAGTAAAAGAAAAGGTTCCTGGTACTTCATTTTCGATTGGTAGTAGTCTACCGGAACCATACGTTGATATTATACTACTACCGGTTTGCGCAACGCGTGTGTTTTTTGCGTGCCACCGGCTGGTAGGTTTTTCTTTTCTTTTCTTTTTATTATTATTATTATTACAGAACGGTGTCTGAAGTATTTCCTGCAGTAGCATCGGACCGATACACTGAGAAAAATTTGACACCCAATACCTTGCACCTCAGTCCATCGCCGAGCATTATTAGTAAACGGCAGCATAGGCCTCGTCATGCAGTCACCAGATACCAGTCACCAGGTACTGCAACACCTCCATGGAAAATTGGCGGCCATTTTGTTTTTTGATTGCCGTCTTTACAGCCGCAATGTCGTATTTATTTATAAGTTTGTAAAACTTCAGAAATTAGGTATTTATTATAATTTTATATATTTATAGCTAGTGTTTATGATGTAGACTTTCAAAATATTTCATAGGAGTAGGAACAGGGCTTAGATTAGATGGATTTGGGATTTGCAGATTTAATCGGTTGCAGAACTTTGAGTCTGGTGCCGAATTTGGTGTTTGTGTTTGTTATCCAGGATTATTTCTTGATTTGTAGGTAGATAAGTAGGATGACTGCGTATATAGTGAATGTTTGGTGTATTTTAGGGCCCTAGGTTCAAATCTATAATAGTGTTTAGGGGTATAGGTCGTGTTGTAGTTAATTAATTTGAGGTTAATTGCTGCGAATACGATTCCACGGCTGGGCTCACAGAGTTAATCTTATTTTAGCTTCATTTGATAAACTAGATAACAATGATGATTCTTGATAGATAAAAAGATAATGGTCCGCAGGTTTTTGCATTTTAAACCGCGTTATAATGTGTTTAGTACTTTTTGAGTTAGGGCCCGATCAAAAGTTAGAAGAAACACAAGATAGTAGTTTGAAGTGCCTCGGGCAGCCTGCACAGATTTCGCTGGACAGTGCTGTTCTTGCGGTCCGCCCAGCTGATATAAATAAGAGGCGAGTGCAGCAGGTGGTGTCAGAGGACTTTAAACACGAATAGTCAGTCAGTCAGGTGGTAGCCATCTTGATTTAGTGTTTCGTCGGCCAGTGTCCATGACGGTGTTTTGGCCACAAGTTCGGGAAAATCGCCTCGTTGCCAGTAAGCTGAATTGTCATTTGTTCAGTTGTTGTGTTGTTTATGCTTTGATGTATGATATTATGTATATGTTGATTAGTAGGATACTCACTGCCACTTGTTCAGGTTGTTTTGTTTATTCAGTCATGTTGCTGCTATGAATAATGACATGGTGGAAAGCCAAACTGAGTAATGCATTTTGACTTAGGATGTGGTCAGTAGCAGGAGAATTACAGTAACACTATGATGTGTCAATCTCAGTCCAATACTGTAGGATGTGTGGTACTAGGCTTGGCTTAGTATGTGAATTTACTTGCAATTTAAGGGAACTTCTAGTCAATAGATTCCTAATTGCAAGGAACATGCAAGACAGTCATGTGTAAAGTGTAACATACTGCTAAGTTGCAATGCTTTATAGAGAGGTGGCTAGGCTATCAGCTGCCATATGTGGAAGTTGTATGCTACAGTGATAGACTACTGTGAATTTGTATTATTGGTCACTCTAAGTGCCATCTTACAAGAGTAGAGTGCCGGTTGTTGATAATTGTGGATGTGGGCACCATTGTCATTCATAAAGTATTCTCTTCAAGGTCAAGTGTCAGTATACCTATAGATAGCATGCAAGCTGGCCAGACAATTAGAATCATAGGGTTTTTTGGCATTCACACCTGGCTGACTGACTCAGTGGCAGTGCAGCATTCGTGACCTGTCCTTATTCTATTTTGTTTTGGTTTGACTGGTTAATCTAGTCATTGTAATATATATATTATGTAGTATTGTATTTGTAGTATTTGTTCATAAATTTCATAACAGTTTTACCTATTGACTTAGTCATATTATAGTTTTTGTTTTGTTTTTGTTTTTGCTTGTTGATAAAGTTCATAACCGTTTCACTTACTGACTTGGATTATAGTTCTTATGATGATCTATTACTTGTGTATAAATGTTCATGACAGTTTTACTTATTTAGTTATATCGTCGGTGACCGATTAAAACCTCGTAACTCATTTTTTCCCGGTTTTCGGATTTGTACACTTTTGAGTGCCTAATTTGTTTTTACACCTTCTGTGAAAACCTCGGAACACTAGGGAAAATATTTTTGGATGAAATCGGGGTTAGAAATAACTAGTAAAACCTCGTAAGTCATTTGTGGCGGGAGGCTGAACCAAAATGACACGTAAGTCGAGTTACGAGGTATTTTCGCTAACGTTTTGGCGGATGAAAATCTCTTATGACGACTTGCGAGATTTTCCGTGCTACAAAATATCCGGAAACTACGTCACTTTTCGCGCCTTACAAGGTTTTCCCTCTTCATCAAGACATCTTCTCGAGCGAAGGACGTGTGTGGAATCTGTTCGGGTAAAAGCTGATATGTTAGTACGCAGCTGTATGATGACTAGATTAGTATGTTAAAATTATGAATGTGTAGTATGCGGCTTAATTACTCAAAAGAAGCGATTGATTCAGAATTTGATTTATTTGAAATCACCACAGTGTGTGACTGGTTTCTACCAGTATGCCCCCTTTTGCACCTGTCTGTCTGCAAGTATATATTATATGTACAACAGATAGCTAATGTGTGTGTGTGTGTGTGTGTGTGTGTGTGTGTGTGTGTGTGTGTGGTGTGTGTGTGTGTGTGTGTGTGTGTGTGTGAGTGGTGGATGATTCTGTCAACACAGTGATTCTGTACGGAGACGGGTGCTGCCATCAGAACCGTAATGTTACGCTGTGAGCCGAAGGAAGACCATCTTTCAGAAATTTCTTGAAAAGGGGCCCACCTGGATGGAGGTTGAATCTGTACACTCTGCAATTGAAGGCAAACTCAAGGGGCGCCAGATATTTTGGCCAGCCGAGTACATTGATGTAATAGCTGCCGCAAGAAGAGACCATCCTTATGAAGTCAAACAAGTGGACTACCCTTTCTTCAGAGACTTCCCCAAGCTGAATTATTTAAGCAGCATTCGCCCAGGCAGCAGTGCTGGACATCCTCAAGTTGTGGACCTGCGGTGTCTGCAATACCTCCCAGATGGTTCGATGAGCTACAAGATCAACTACACTGACCAGTGGCGACCCCTACCACAAAAACGGAGAAAGAATAAAGCTGATGAAACCACGATCACCAAGATGTACAAGACACCAATGCGCATCACGAGCACAAAGTGCCGAAGAAAATACTGCCCAAAGACTATCATCACTTTTATGATGCACTGCCTCATGGTGACTGGATACTGAACACAGGAACTTCGTCAGTTCTGATTCCAAGGCAGGCATCCCTGGACATCAAAGGAACATGCTCAGCAGTCTAAGGATTAGAACTTTCATGGTATTATCATATGACTAAATGTAATCGGACAGTGCCTCTCTGAGTTTATTGTAGCAGATCAAGTCAGTCTGATACCTCAGTCAAAGGTATCGTTCTGAACTCCCACTATTAGCAGTATTTCAGGCATCAAGAGGCCTCGACATTATAGACGGTTCCAGACAAAAGTGTACATAAAGATAATCAGCTTCTTTGCTTTGAAACGAACATAATTAATTTTGTTTGGACACTACAGTCATAAACCGGACAGGGCATACTGTTTCAGATATGTTTAATTTTGTTTACATTTTTAATTTTTTAATTGCTAGAAAGCGACCAGTAGTTGTAGAGTGTCATTTTTATTTTTGAACTAAGTGTTCTATGGAATGTTTTTCTTTCCTTTGACGATTAATCTCCATTAATAACAATATTTTCTAAAAGTAAAATCCTCGTAAATCCTCAATTTGGACCAACTGTTTAGTACAAAAACCACGTGTCTGCCTTTTGTAGCAAAAAATCATGCCTAGTTAATATTGTTTTGATGTAAAATCATGCAACAGACGTTCATGCTTGCAACCGCGCTTTTGTCAAAGAATCTGGTTGTTTTGACTACATCTGATCTTTCAAGTAGTATGTTTTGATTATGCGATAAATCCTCGTAAGTCTTCATTATGGATCAGGTGATAAGAATAAAAAGCACGTCTCTTCATGTTCTAGCAAAAATCATTCATAACTTACTCTTTTCCTCTAAGAAAAATCATAACAACAAACGTACGTACTTACGATTGTGCATGTGTTAAAAACTTGATATGTTTCGATTAAAACTGAATTTTTAAAACATTTTTTTGTATTTTTCTCAAAACCGGAAAAACTGAGTTACGAGGTTTTAAACGGTCACCGACGATAAACCGTTAATGACAGATTTACTTATTGCCTTAGTCATATTATGGTTATTATTATGATTTTAAGTTTACACCTCAGGAGTGATTATGCCTCTAGTATTGCCTGAATGCCCTGTATATAATGATGATTGACCCCCATTATTACATTTTGCTGTTTAGTTACTGTTGTAATTATTGACCTAGCCCCTGTCTGTAATCTCTTTGTTTTAGATGACTTGTTTGTTTTTTATGTGTATGTGTACACCTATGATGTTGGTAGTCTTTTAAATTCTCTCTCCCTCTGGCATGGTGTAAATGTATTTCATCGAGAGTTTTATGTAGCTGTTTCATGTACTCTGATGAAATGTTCCCTGCAACCTTCACCCCAGCCCTTGTATGTCTGGGTGTGTAAATAAAACTATCACTAGCGTGTGCCCGAGTCAAGATGAGTGATAGTTGTGGACTGATAGAATTGTGCTGTGACATGATGGTAGGTCCATATTACTGTGTTCATAACAATGGTTTTGTGATGTTTCCCCCCTTACACATGGTCAGTACTACAGTTACTTAGTTTTATAGTGGTTTCAGACTACTAAGTTCTAGAATGGTATGTTATGTTGTTTTATTAATTGTTGTGTGAGTACTTACATCACTTAGAGTTGTATGCATTTCATTGAGAGAGTATTATGTAGTTGTTTCATGTACTCTGATGAGACGTTCATAATTCTCTCTCCCTCTGGCATGGTGTAAATGTATTTCATCGAGAGTATTATGTAGCTGTTTCATGTACTCTGATGAGATGTTCCCTGCAACCTACCTCTCAGTCCCTTAGTATGCTTGAATGTGAATGATTGCGAGACGTTATTAATGGATGTTGTTCTCTGATGTGTCCATTCCGTGTCAAACGGTGTCACTAGTGGTTGTTCCGTCAACTTTGGCTTACAATGTTTCTTCAGTTCATGCTTGTTGTGGTTAGTGCATTTTATTATTTTATACATTTCATTGAGGGTACTATGTAGTTGTTTCATAGGCTCCAATGTAATGTTGCAGGCATAACAAGGACTTAGTACTATATTATGATTTTGTATTTTGATTTCTAAAACATTATAGGTATATATTATTATTATTATGTGTAAATGATGTATGCTCGGCTGGGCCTACAATTGTGTTTATTGTTTGTCACAGCGTGCTGTCTTCCCAACCAATAAATGTTTACACATTTATATTGAGTCTGGAGTCATTCACCACTACCTGTCACACACACAAACAAACAACAACAAAACAAACAAACACAACCACCGCCAATGGCCATTGAAGAAAATAGCACAGACCAAACTTTACTAATGAACTTCCCCGTCAGCTTTATGCACACAAAAAAGAAAGAAAAAAAAGAAGAAGAAAAAAAAGGAAACCAAAGAAAACAAAAGACTCAGTTAATCGCCAAGGCAGACACATCAGCTGTGATGTCTTTTGGGTATTGTTTAGTTTGGTAAGCGTGTGTCCCTGTGACCAGGTTCTAGAAAGCATCAATCCATGAATGTATCTCAAAGCAAAACTTTGCATAGACCCATTTGTGTGAATTCAACTACTGAAAGTCTGTCTCACCTCTCACACTTGTCCCTTTTCTGTGATCACGTTTTCTTTGCAACCCCCCCACCCCACCCCCCACCCCATTCCGACACTGTGTGTCAATAACTCTTATTAGCACCACAGCATTCACAAACCAACTCAGAAATAAGACTTCGAAAAGGCTTACGCATGCCTCCCGAGCACGATCGTCGGTGATGATGGTGACCAAGTCTGTATGCGCATAATAGAAAACAGAAGTAATGGTAATCACCTTGGCTTATAATTTACACACACACACGCACGCACGCACGCACGCACACGCGCGCGCGCTTTTAGTACAGAAAAATTAAAACGTATACACGAAAGACAGAAAAGATATATACTATAAACTGCGGAACACGCACACAGACACACGCGATCAATAATTTCCTTGGTGTGCACATTTGTAACTGGTCATATTCAAATTTAAGACAAAGACCCTGTAGCTCCGGTGTGATAATTGTAATCGAAGAGAGAAAAAGGTACTTTCTTTGTTGTAAAAGGTGGTGAATAAAGAACGTGAAGACACAACAACCGGACTTACAGGTGGTCAGGCATTGAAGCTGAGGAGTTCCGGCCATGGTGGTGATGGTGTGCAGTCCGATGTTTGTGATGAGCACGCTTCGACAGAGTGTGATTGCCTGTCCGAACAACAATCCGTAATTAATTATTTTTCTCCTCATTTCTGCTTTCGCCGATGTTACATCTAGATCTACGTCAGACAGCTTGATAAACGTCAGTATTTTTCTTTGAATAATATTCGGTTTAAGAGTTCGATGGAACGACGAACCACTTGACATGCCAATAAAAGGAGCAGCCTTCCATCTGACCCTTTTAGTGTCCGTTTTTGATCAACTGATCGTCGCACAACACGCGGCATCTTCGCTATCAACATGGTTCGCGGTTGGAACTTTGGGGTGAACGTTCAGGGGACATCATTCCGCGCGGTAGCTTCAAGTGTTCCTTTAATAAGTTACCAGTAAAGCAGTCTATTATTCTAGCACAAACAAGCATGCGGAAAGCCACGGGGACTGGGCGGAACTGAATGGATGTAAAAAGTAGGTCTCAAATGAACATTGACTACAGTCACCCGAAAACCGCTAGCTCTCTGTCCGTCAGATTGTCTGTCTGTCTGTGTCTCTCTCTCGCTTTCTGTCTGTCTGTTGGTCTCCCCCTAGCAGTTTTCTCTCATAATGCACGCTATGTATCTGCTTCAAGGTGTACAAGTGTTCGCTCGAAAGGAGCTGAGTGTGTGACAAGATCTGACTATCAGAGATAGGTTGTTCCATAGAAAGGCACCAGATAAGACTATTATTTGTTTTGGACACGTCTCGCCTTGGCTTAAAGGGACTGACCCACGCAGATTTGGCTAAACAACGATTTTTTTCATTGTTTTATATGCGATTATTATATAGCATTAATTTCTACTTTGGTCCTGTTGAAATGCGGCAATTTAAGAATAACTGTAGTGGTCTAAAAATAGATTGGGGTTCTCCCCACGGGTGCAGCTATTTACGGAATGCGTATTACGTCATTACATTTTGTTGTTTTACACATTTTTTTGTAGACTCGGCCTACAAACAATTGACAATGGTGTTGTCGCAGGCACGTAATCTGCTCAGGCGTAATAATTTGTCGGGCGACTTAACTGATGATTGTGTGAATAATTTTATGTCTTTCTATGAATAAATCTCCTAATCGTGCTATGTGTACTTCACTATCGTGGATGAGACCAGTAGCTGCCATTTACTAATAATGCTCGGCGATGGACCGAGGTGCAAAGTGTTGGGTGACAATTCTTTCTGAGCGTATTGATCCGATGCCACTACAGGAAATATTTTAGACATAATAATAATAATAATGAAAAGAAAGAAAAACCTACCAGCCGGTGGCACGCCAGAAACACACACTTACGCAAACAGGTAGTATTTAGTAGAATATTTAAACGTATGGTCCGGTAGACACTCCTATCAATCAAAAAAGAAGTATCAGGAACCTTTTCTTTTACTTGTCCAGTAACAGCTTTGCCAGTTTCCTATCGCAGACATCTAACCTTGTACACAGCTCTCTTCACCTCTCCACCTGGTCACCCAGATTTACCAGCCACGACCTGTATCTACGTTGTCGGTCTCTTGCCAGTCGAGCTAAACGTTCTTTTTTATTTATTAAAAAAAAGAGGAGAAAAAAAAAGGTCCTCCGAAGATAAATGGCAGTGACTCCAAATTATCTCTGCTTTGATTGCATAATCTTGAAAAAATAGAAAAGAACTATGAACTAATGAAGATATAAACACCACTGTTTCATTCTCAGCTCTTTGTTGCTTTCGTTTAACGGGCTATTTGCTCCTTATAATAGCACATGAAAGAATGTATTTATTATCTATTAGCACAAAAGAAGGCAGCACACAAAACAAAACACATGTCCGGTTCTGTGTTCTCTTGTACATATTCCTAGTCATTCTTTTCAGTTTTGTCATTCTTGACAGCAGTAACGACTTCTAGAGCCATTGTTTCCTTCGATTCTCCCTTCTCCTTCCTATAATCTTGCGTCAAATTATTGATATCGTAATGACGTCAAAATGATTTTGCCATCATTAGGGTGGCATGGGGGAAATTCATCCACTCGCTTGGTTGGGGGAACTTCGGCCACACAAACACCTTGTGAACTGCACTCAATACTACGCATCAACCCCTACAATTGAACTTTTCCAAACTGTAACATCAGCTTCATAATGGATCAGTCCACAAACAAAATAACAAACGAGTGATTGTTAGAAGTAGCGTATGGGAAAATCTGTCCTACTTTGGGAGCATTGCTATTCGCTTGGCAAAAAACACACACCATAGTGTGGGTTTTACGAAAAGCAAGGCACGAATACTGTTGGCAGATCTTGTTTGTTTGAAGTTCAGTATTTGCCACGATCTGCCCTCTTAAAAATCTTCCTAGTTAAATTTTTGTCATTTTGATGACGTCGTTATCTGCGTATCCATTCTGAAATTTTGTTTGTTTACATCAGCTTCTTCTTGTCTCTTCTTCTTTGCTTCCTTCTTCTTTTATTATTATCTGTCTGTTTTTCTTGCACTTGACGAAGACAATTTTCTGTCGAAAGAGCTTGTGTTTCATTGTTTCCGTGTGTTACGTCGTGTAGGTGAATACATTTCCCTAGTTCTGTTCTATCAGTTTTGTCAGCCTCACCAGTAGTTGTTCACTCATTCCTCAGAAAAAGGATGTTTTCTTTCATATTCATAAAATCACACGGGTAGTTGCGTTGTATACTAGTTTGCGATTGGTCGAAGGTGTCTACAAACCACAACGAGCTTGTGTTGGTTGAGCCAGTGTGACAGAATCGTGTCTCGAAGCGTGCATGGGAATCAAACGTACCTGTTTGGATGAATTTCCCCCAGGCCACCCCAGAAATGTTCGAAAGAACGCTAGACATCCTTTTAGGTAGTGCAAAGTGCTCTCGGCTGCGTTCCGCTTAACTAAGTTGGTCTAGTTTTAGCGATTTTCATTGACGGATTTCTTGTGTGTTTTTGATCCAATATCAATCAAAATTACTGTTGAGAAAAGCTTCATGTCTCGTCTTCCTGTGTTGTTATGTTTATTACGCTTTGAAAAAGAATGTCGAAATTCACCCCGATCTCGGTAACCCTAAACGCTGCCTTCTGTCAGCGATGCGCATAGGCTGCGAACACTGCTCGCTGTAAGCAGTTTTCAGACGCGGAGTGTTGGACGTACGCTAGTTCAGCCATGATGAAATCTATATCAATCAAAAGTGCTGTTGCTAAGCTTTCTTTCTATATCCATGATGGCTGCCTTCGACAAGCAGAAGTCCTGAATAAAGTTGTTTGAAGTGTGTTTAACGGATTTTGTACTCTTTTTAGACCACGGACACTCTCATAAAAAATATCAGCAGAAAGATCAATCTTTCTTCTTACAAGTTACGAGTTATAAGAGTTCAAAACTATTCATACGTCCAACACTCAGCCGCCGAAACGTGATAACAAAGAGATTTTATTACCACAGCCGCACGGTCAGCCATGGCCGCTGAGGCGACCGCACAAGCGATCGTGCGTGCCAAGTTGGTGGATTCTCCACTATTAGAGTGTTCTACATTGCGTGTAAACGATCTTGTTGATGAGTAAAATTATTAACCTTTTTCTTGAAAGCCAGATTAAGCTGTCAAACGAATGCTTCTGTCAGTAAAAATGAAAAATGAAGCGGTCTGCGAACGATCGCAAACACGGGTGAGAGCTGGTTTGGGTGTCGATGGGATGATCGACAAATTTATTTATAAACTGCAATTTTAGCAAACTTTTCTACTAATGACAGTCTAGGAGAGGCTTTATTGGTAATATCCATGGAGACAGTCGGAAATTCCTGGGACATTTCAAGTGCCATTTTGGGCCACAAATATCATCAGAATCACTCAAACAGATCTAGCGAATAACCAACATTTGCAACAAAAGTGACTGATTCAGTCTGTAAATACTAAATGGGTGAGTGGATCAATTGTTTTACTGACATCAGCACTCAGGAAGCGTGCATGGTTACTCAGAAATTAGATCTAGATCAAATGTCTGAAAGGAGCATACGCATACTGAAGGACACACATATATGATTACACTCACTTTCTGTTGGAAATTTTGGGTTTATTCGGTTCGTATATATTAGGCTGCAAAAAGAAGACATAGCCGAGACTGCTGTGCACTTTGCTTTGAAATGGGGGTTTGAAGTCAATCCAGTTAGCAACAATTCCAGGATGTTGGAGACAGAGGATTTCGGGGACATCGCTTCCGCATATATGCCCTTGAAACGGGGCCTGTAAGGTGATGGAAAGTCACCTGAATAAAATGGACTTTTAAATTTTCTCTGTGATCAATCAGAAAAGTATGGCATCGTGTAGCGCTTTCAACTGTGGTTACTGTGGTACAAAAAGTAAGGTGATACAACAATTAGAAGAGGGGTTATGATTTGTTTTACCATTTTTAAGATTGACGGATGACATTTTTTATGAATTTAGCAAGTTTGATGTGAAATATCTGGAAGAATAATCAAAATGAAGGTCTACAAAAATGTGGGCCTATTATTTGTACTGTGGAGAATGAGATTCCTAAATATTAGACAGGTTATATGCAAAATAGCTCCCAGGTGGGACTTTAAATCTCAGGATTTCTCTAATTTTCATTTTGTGGGCAAATTGGGGCAAACAATTAAATATTAAACAAATCATAACTTCTGAACTACTCAAGTGATCAACATGAAATTGGTATCACTGAAATCAGATAAAAACGATCTATGCAAATATATAAAGTCTGATAGTCAACTATTGATTTTCAAAATCACTTTGGACTACCTAATCCTTTCATTGTTCGTCTTGGCAATTTCAAACACTATTAATTTATTTCCGATTTTTTGTGTGCTGTTCCCTATCAAAACGTTAGAAAAATGAAACTATTTCACACAGACTGTCCAGATTTAAAAAATAAACATCGACAAAAATAATGTATACATGACATGTACACAAAACTGAGAAGTTCCGGTATCCTATCAATGAAACGCGAGAAAGAGCTCGTGAAAACAATGTTAACTGTTAGTAACACTGTCTGGGAAAGTCCTCTTCTAAAATCGTTATAAAATCAATGGCCCGTTCAATCACAAAACTTTTAACGCTGATCATGTTCGTTTAACCTCCTCTAAGCACACGAGAAGTTTAGCCGCCGAAGGAGAGTTCTTTTAAGTGGCTTATTATGAGATGCAAGCTTCGGACCGAACTTGCGGCAGACGCGCAGCAGACAGCATGATCCAAAATGTAGTCCAGTCAAGTCAAGTCAATATTCTTTAATCATCGCTCACAGGGTGATTCAATTAACTGCTTGGATCCCAGAGAAAAGTCAACAAATTGGTCAATTCCCTTCGAATTGAGTGAAGTATCGACACCGTCATCCATAATTTTCTCTCTTTCTTCCTTGTCCACAGCAGAGCTCTCTGATCTCAACCAATCAGAGGCAAGACTCGCCGAACTGCGCTAATATTCCCAGAACATGTTGAGCGAAGCTTTTTGGACCCCGAATAGAGCTTCGTCGCAGTTCGGCGAATAACCCGAACTAGGTTCGCGAAGCGAAAGTTCGCCCAATTAAGAACGAACAATATTCGCCGAACTTTTTTATTTTATTTTTAGGTTCGACGAATAACCCGAACTATGTACTTGAAGCAAATGTTCTCCCAATAGACGATTTCCGGAAATAACAGGGGAGATAATCCGGAAGAGTGAAGCCCATGCGGTAAGACACCATTTCAGATACGGACTTGATCTATATACTGGCATATATAGGTCCATGATTTCGGAATGGAGGCGGCAGTCGAAAAGCGCTGGTCTGTGACAGTATCAGACCTTCAGGCATGGACCTATGCGGCAGCTGGACTGCCAGCTGCGCGCAATGCGCGAGAAACACTTCTTCTTTTTTCCGCGTACTACGGTCTTTTACGCGGGGGCTACACGCGGTGAGTCCGTTTGGAATGGTGGACTGTATCGACTGCGAGCGTTCATTATTTACACCGTGTTCTTGATTAAGAAGAAGTAATGTAAACTATCATCGGTAGCCTCTGCTGCATCGTCAGTAGCACTTCATGGCTAATTACCAGAAGCAGATCACTGCGGGCAGAGGATCGAATACAGAATCAAGAATAGCGAAGCCGTTTGCTCTATTCCATCACTCGCATCGGCTTGTGGATAGCAGTCCACAATCTTCTCCAGGTATTTCACCAAAAGATTGCTTCAAATATGGTAAGTTTTGAGGTGTTGATAATTTCTCGTATAAACTGATAGCTCGATAGATCGACAGCTCCGTGTTGTGTGTCAGCGTAAAGCGATATGTCCATCAGGACATTTAACACCAGGAGGGTTGTGTAAAAACAAAAACAAACACACACCCTGTTTACATGTACTTAAGCAGCGTGTGTGTACTCCTAATTAATACAATATTAACTGAATTTGTTCAGATTTAGAGGTGGTAAACTGTTAGAGAATAATGACTTGAAATTAAGAAATCACCCAGAAATAGATCTAAGGATAGATCAAAGTGTGTAACTAACTTGTGTGTCATGTAAGTAAGCAGAATAATCTGCCAGAGAAATCTGCATAAGCATACCAAAACAAATAACAACATATAATGCGGAGTGTATTGGAGATGGGTGTAAAAAGACACGAGGCCTGACTGAAAAGTGAGTTTTATCACATTTGTGTCTCAGTATACAAATTCAAATTACTTTATTGTCCGTTGCAATCATAACAATTAAACGGAAATTTTTCTTCACTCACACCAGCTCTGCCACATTAACAATTAGTTAAATTAAGTTGAACACATTAAAAACAAAGCAGGTATAACACATAAAGAACAGCTGTCTAAAACATATATATAATAGTATTTTCAATTTTGTACTCAGTGACTACTCATTCCTATAGTAACATTTTCAAACCCAAAATAAATAAATGGGTTTGGGGGACATTTGGTATCAGCACCTGTATACAATTAAATATCACACATACATTGGTTATGAACACCAGTGGCAAAAGGGCCCAGCATATATTATCAGTTATCACAGTTCACATGTAATATACCTGAATGTTTCCAATTAGCAATAGCTTACAAGATAAAAAGCATCAATCTATAGTTCCATTCTCACGTATTCATCCACACATTACGCCCCCCCCCCCCAACACGCACACATACTTGCAAGTTGCACAGCCACACACACACCACACATACTCCCCACTACAAGGACACATTCCCCCTCCCCCCCCTCAACCCCCCCCCCACACACACACACATCAACCTAACACTGCACACATCAACCTAACAATACTGACACACTTCTAGTAAGATATCAGCACATACAGTGATTATAAACAACAGTGTGGTATATACAGGAACGCATTCAAGCACAAACAACTTATAAAAATATAATACATCATTAAATCCTTCCATTCTCAAAAAATCATTTGTACACTCCCCCCCCCCCCCGCCCCCCCTACACACACACACACACACACACACACACACACACACACACACACACACACCAGGGAACACATGCACACCCCCACCCCACTCACACAAACACATTCACCTCAACCGCTTCTGAACACATCCACTCACCTCTTAATTACGCATAAAATTAAAGTATTAAATCACTGACACTAAAACATTTTCAAACACACACACACACACACACACACACACACACACACTAAAATTCAACAGCAGCTTAAAATAAACACCTCATTTCATTTTACACATTCTCAATAATATTGTGCATCACTGCCCCCCCCTCTCCCCTCAACATGCCCACCTAGCCCACTCACAACCCCAAAACAATACAATACATAAAAAGAAATACAAGTATAAAAGCCAAACATAACGCTTCACTATTAGCACACCACACACCTCCATGCTTCCACATTTACTTACATATCGCATACAACAATCGCACAATAAAACTTAGTAAATTACACCAACATAAAACAAGCACTTGAAAAACGGCGCATAAAAGGACTATCATAAAACATAAACACGAGACAATAATCTAAAACAGGTACATAATTATATGCAGTGTACTAAGTAATTATTATTTTTACTATACTAAAACATGTACACACACACACACACACACACACACACACACACACACACACACACACACACACATGTATCTCCTTTTCTCTCTCTCTCTCTCTCAACTAATCAACTAATAATAATATTAATATCACACTTATTTAATACATCAGCATCAACTGATCAAGTTACCCCACACACCACACAATTTAAGAAGGCAATGACTACAACAACAGCTTATACTGAGCTGTGAGCAATCCTTATCACCAAGTAATTAATAGATTATGCCTCTTCTGTGCACTCAGACTAAAATCTACAGCAAGTATGCGTCTCTTCCACCATATCTCTTCTGCATCAAAATGAATTTGCATTTAAAACTGCTATGGCACTTGGAATGAATGATTTCTTGTAGCTGTTCTTTCGTGCCAAGGGAACTCTAAAACGTCTGCCTGAAGGAAGTCTTCTGATCAGCGGGTGAAGAGGGTTTACTGAGTCAGCAATAATCTGGGATGCTTTCCTTTTCGTCGCTTTGGCATATACATCAGAAAGCGGGATCTGGCTACACCCAATGACTTTGCTGGCTGTATTAACTATACGGGAAAGTCTGGCTTTGTTTCTTACAGTGAGAACACCGAACCAAGTTACAATGTTGAACGCCAGAATACTTTATGCGCCATTGACGTTTGATCTAGATCTAGTTTCCGAGTAACATCGTGCAGGCTTCCTCAATGCTAATGTCGGCAAAACAATTGATCGTGTATGACAACTCACCTTTTACAAACTGTAATAAAACTCATTCATTAGACATGAAGCTGTTTGATTGATTTGAATGACATACGTGACTCAAAATGGCATTTAAAATGTCCCAGGAAAATCCGACCGGATATTACCGAAGATTTTCATATTTTACACAGTGCTTACGTATACATTTGTTATTACATGCTCAAAGCAAAAACATACAACTGGCTCCATAGCACACATACACACACACACACACACACAACCAGCAACAACTACAAACAAAAAGCAACTGGGCACGTCACATCGCTTGCTAATGGTCATTTGACTGGTTCAGACGCTCCTTTCGTGTGCGAAATTTCGATCGCTTCGAGTAAAAAACAAGAAAAAAAAGAAGAGAATTTTGCTGACACTGTACAAAGCCCGCAGACTTTGCTCAAACGAAGGCATGTTTCAAGCGGCACAAAACGGACGCCTTTACAAAACTGGGAGAATTAACCTACTATCAGATCTGCATGTACCCCTCAAACAGTGCTTGACCGGCATTTCTGATGCCTTTTCTGCTTCTTTTACCAGTATCCGGCCATCTTTACCGCGGTTTCACTGTATCCCCAACAAGGAATGCCTACTCTGCGCTACACCCGCAGGCACTTACTGAATGCATTCCCCTGGATTTCCGAAGATCGTCTATTAAGAAATTTACGTATCGTTGCTGCAATACATTCACACACACACACACACACACACACACGCACACGCACACACTGCTCTGACGTTTAAACGGATTTATCTGTTCAGAAATTATATTGACTGCAGTACCAAACTTTGTTTTGTTCTCACTGTGTTAGATTTCAGTATGCGAAATCGTCTACCAGATGGAAGAAGCTCATATTATTTTTTAAATCTGAAACAAGAGTGACTGTTAGCGTCCTAAAACAAGATCCAAACACATAAAAGGTTCAAAAGAACGCTACTTATTAGGGCAAATGATTCTTCCAAGCACAGGACAGGAAAACAACGTAGCTCAACCAAAAGCTGATAAGTGATTTAGCTTTTCAACTACGTTTTCATCGTTTTTTTCACCGTTTAACTGTTGTTTAAGTGTCGTTTTGTAACTTGATAAAGGGGATTACCCCGAAAATTTGCAGAATGTGTTTTTGTCCAAATAAACGGCGTCCTTTTTCTTTTTTCTTTTCTTTTTTAACCTTTTATGTGTTTGGATCATAATATTTAGCAAGGACGTGGCTGTTGTCATCCACAATCACCCTTGCCTTCCGTACCACACGTCGTTCATACAACTGACTTAAGTGTTCTTGTGTTTCACCCACAACCACTGGGCGTAAAACACCCAAACTACTTACTTACTCACCCACAACCTTGCCACACACATTCACCACATTATTTTTACATTCAAGCTTCCAAACCAGCACAGGAACGAAAATGCTCAAACGGATTCAATACAACTCCGGTAGAAAGTGTGTAAAACAGCAGCATTCTTAGCTTTTGAAGGCAAAATATTCTTTTGGCTGACATCTTTTGTGAATAAAGTCAGTGTTTTTGTTCAAATTCAGCTTGTTGTCTAAGAATGTTCCTAGATATTTGTACTCGGTCACTCTTTCAACTTTCACGCCATCAATAAAGAGATCTGGATTACAGTTGGAGTTTTTCTGAAATCAGTCAACATGACAGTTCAAGCACAGCAAGGCGCGAGCACTGCTGTGAAAGTAAACATGGTGCTTAACGTCCTCAGAAACCCCAAGGCTTATTAGGGACGTGGAAAAATGCGGAAGTGGGTAAGTAAGTAAGTAAGTTGGTGTTTTACGCCCAGTCAACCGGTACGGTTAAGTCAGGGCGATACACATCTGATATTATATATTTAATTTTTAATAGTGTGTACGTCTTAAAATGGGTCTATATACAGTTTTAAAACCATGCTTAAAAGGTGAATAACACAAATATAACTAAAAATGATCTCAAATTTAGATTTTTCCAAAAATATTAATTTCTTTCAAAAAGTTAAAAATCTTCTCAGGCGAAATATCCTGAAACAACATACGCAGTGATTGAGCTGCAAAATGGCTCTCTCTCATTTCAATAAAATCTGAACAAGTAAGTGAAATATGTTCTATGGTTAAACATTGGCGGTTCCTCACCCTTCAATAAAAAGGAATGAGTAATAAAAGAATGGCCAATGTGCAATCGGGCCATCACAGTCTCTTCTTTTCTGTTTGTCCGAGGACAAACAATACATTCTTTTAGCACTGGAAATATCTGATGTAATTTATTTTCCGGGAACTCATCCCACTCAGACTGCCACAGTTCTAATATATTATTTGTGCGTGATTTTAGGTCTGAGAATGGGATGAGCTCAACCGAGATGTCACCAACAAAGGCATCCTTAGCTGCAGTATGGAGGTGGGGGAAGAGGGAGATTATATATCTATCCGTATGCTTTCACCACCAGAATGACTCAGCATGCATTAAGATGGGCAGCGATGAGAACCATTTTAATGTTTCATTAATTGTGAGAGACAAAGTACATCACACCGCTAAGAAGATTAAGTAATCAAGCTGTCCCCACACTCTACATCACACATCTAAGAAGGCTAATTAATTTTAAAAAATACCAATCTTTTGCTTCCCACCTCTAAGTGGGTTAATTAAGCAAATTATGCCCATAATCTGTGCCACACCTCTAAGAAGGTTAGATAATCAAACCGTCCACATACTTTACTTCACACCTCTAAGAAGGTTTAAGTATTCAAACCGTCCCCACACTATACATCACACACCTCTAAGATGGTTAGTTAATCAAACCGTCCCCACACTATACGTCACACCTCTAAGAAGTTAAGTAATCCAAATATCCCCATACTCTGCTTCACACCACTAATAAGGTTAGGTAATCAAACTGTTCCAATACTAAGATATTTTTGGCGTCAGTGCTTCTTTTCTGGACATCTTTTACAATGCAGTTGTGTGCAGTGCTCTTACCTTTGAAGTAGTCTTCTGGGGAGGGAATATTTCTGAACACGAAAGGGGAAGATTAGGCCAAATAGTCAAAAATAGCTGTTGATATTTGTGTCAGAGCACTGAAGAGGTTTATTTTAGGAGGGTCAGATGTAAACATGCAACCATCTTGAACGACCCCACACAACCTCTGTACTCTTTGACAGCAGCCGAATGGAAGGAAATGAACACTGCGAATCCAACTTGCAATAAATGATCGGTTAAAGTTTTATTTGAGCCATCAGCAGTTGGACGTTTTGAGAGCCAGTAAGATGGCTACGCGCGAGGGCGCGCGCGCGCGCGTGCGTGTGTGTGTGTGTGTGTGTGTGTGTGTGTGTGTGTGTGTGTGTGCAAGCGTGCGTGAGTGCGTGAGTGGGCACGTGTCTGTAATACACTTAGGTGTTCATCAGTGTGAGTGTGTGTGTGTGTGTGTGTGTGTGTGTGTGTGTGTGTGTGTGTGTGTGTGTGTGTGTGTGTGTGCATAATTATGCGATTTTAACGACTATTGTTTTCCTGCTCAAAATGTTAAGGGGCATAGCAGTATGAGTGAAAGCGTTGTGTCGATGCTGTCAACAGCGCGCGCGCGTGCGGCACACACACACACACACACACACACACACACACACACACACACACACACACACGCACGCACACACAGCCCAACAACAAACAAACAGGAAAATAACCACAACAACCAAACACCTCACCGCCCAGCACGAAGCTGCTGAACAACAGCAGAGCAGCAAGAGTGGTCAGAGGAAACCCGAATGTCATTGTTGGTCAGTGGACCGGAAGAATCGCCTTCTGCACAAGATGCTGTCGAGACCATCACCGAGATGTGCAATCGCACATCCTTTGTCTTCCGCACGTTTTGTGTGTTTGTCGTAACGCTGACGCTCTATGTACTGCAAGCAGAGGGAAACGGATCCTGACTGTTTAAGCTCCGTCGCCTGATAACAAATGAAACAGTGTTTGTAATCAGTTGAATCACGAGCTTATCAGACGTTGGTTTGGGGTGATCAGGTACACGTATTTCTGATGGTGGGTATACTAACGGATTGCGAAAAGACGTTTAATTAATGAAGTGTAGAAATGTACACCCTAGCATCATTTTGGTGGGGGGCCGGAGGGGGGTGGGAGGTGGTGGGGTGGGGGGTCAAATAGCGGCTGCGCTACGTTAAGCTTACTACGGCAGCTGGGAAGCCGCTAGCTTCGATTTCGAAAACTGAAGTTGTGTTGTGGCATGCGTGATATTCTGTCTGTTTTGCAGGTGGACAACGCACTTGCCCCTAATGTAATAATTATATTGGAAATTTGTAAGCGCCCTACCTATCAAAATATTTTAACAGCCCAAGGCGCGTACAAAGCAAGAGTAGTGACAACATGCTACAACATAAAATAAAATATAACAAAATACACGTTCACTTACTTCATAACACACACACACACACACACACACACACACACACGCACACACACACAAGCGCCAACAGGTACGAAAGCAGCACTCACGCATCGATACAGGCAGGTCAACAGGAAATGGGGGTGAGGGGTACGATTGGCAGCGGAAACAAAAGACATGTAGGAGTTGGGTCCATGGGCTGAAAGGAATAATGTGGTTTTGAGTTGAGTTTTAAACTGGGATTATGTTGCAGCATAAATGGCGATTTATGTTTTCCCTCCTCGTACATTTCATAAAGGAATTTGTACATAATATTTGAAAACTTAAACTTGTAGTTTATATTTAGCAATTTAAACCAAAAATTTAGCATCCTACACTTTCCCTGGACCTCAAGCGGGAACTGCCCTAAGTTCACCATAAACCATACAACCTGGGGTAGATTTGCTAAATTTCAAGATTGTCTTATAAAAGCGTAGCTTTAGTTTTGATGCAAGGTTTGTCATCATAGGACACCATACCTCACAACCGTACAACAAAATGGGGACTATCAATCTATCAACTCAATCTGGATATCCAAAGGCAACATCAACTTTCTAACTTTCTACATTTTTTAAGAAGACCAAACATAGCCCTGGTTGCTTTATCATACAAAGATTTTTGAGCTACGTTAAATTTGTTATTATAATTAAAACATACTCCTAAATACTGAAACTCAAAGACTATCTCCAGACTTGTTCCTTGTACTTAATTGTAGACATTTTTCGAATCTTCCCTCTTCAAAGACGACTACTTTGGTTTTATCAACATTAACCCGCAAACTCCACTTATCGCAATAATCAGATAAATCATCCAAAGCCTGCTGTAATCCTTCTGCAGATTCAGAGCATATAGTAGTATCATCTGCATACAACCATCCTATTTCTGAAATTGTGTCCTATCACTCTCTTTCACGTCATAGTTTCTCTGATGACAACCAGGTGTACAAATCTGGCAACATTAATCAACTTCCAGAAATTATTCATTCAACTCAGTCTTGTATCTCTAATGGAAAAGCATGGATGACAAATAATCAACTGCAGTTAAACACTGATAAAAAGGAAATGATTCTTATTGCTACAAAGACGGTTCTCAACTCTGACTCTGTTCCAAAATCCATAAATCTGGAGGGTTCTGACATAAAATTGCCAAACACAGTTCGCACCTAGGTGTCTGTCTTGATCCTACTCTCTCTTTCCAACAGCAAATCTCCTCCGTTTGTCGTATCTGCTATCTTCAACTTCGTCGGATTAGTGCAATACGCCACTAGCTGTCTGAAGATGTCACCCCCCAAAAAAACAAAAAAACAAAAAGTGTGTGCTTTTGTTCTCTCAAGACTAGATTATTGCAACTCATTTTTTGCCGGGCTGTCCTAAGTATCTTCTTTCTAAACTCCAAAAAGTACAGAACAATGCTGCAAGACTTATTTTCAGAACAACCAGATCTCCCACGTCCTCCTATGCTCCATTCTTCACTAGCTACTTATTGAGCAGAGGATCGAATACAAATTGTCTTTGCTTTGCTTTAAGATCATTTCTCATCAGGCTCCCATCTACCTTTCAGAACTTCTTCACTTTTACACTCCTTCCCGGCAGCTCCGCTCTTCTACAGACACCCGAGTGTGGTCCGTGCTCTTTCTCTTACCAGGCTCCAGTTATCTGGAACCAACTCGATGTTTCTGTCCGCCATTCTACCTCTGTCAGCTCTTTTAAATCTTCCTTGAAAACCTTTCTCTTTTTAAATAGACCATGAGCCAGCCTATACCCCCCCCCCTCCTCCCCACCCCTGGGGATTTTACCACATAGTAATTTCTGGGTACCTTGACCATCAAAGTATACATTTTCAGGTTGTCTGCAAGTGAGCTGTTGCTGTTGTGTCTGTGTACTGGTTCTAATAAATGCACTATATGGAATTCCAAATTGCGATGACCTTGTCTCTTAACACAACTCATTTATTATACAAAAAAGGCATTTCCCTATATTGTTTTATTGTTTGAACAGTTTAATATGTTTGCTTGCCGTTTTCTCTTTGTCTTAAATTTTGTCCTTGTTTTTGGGCTTGCGGACGCAGAAATATTAAGGTCCCCTGTGTTTAAACCCAGAGCCGACCGAATGTTTTTCCTTAAAAGCACGGAGTAGGTCAGAATATGCCAAGTATGCTTAGTCATGCCATAATGTCTTCCTTGTCCTAATTTCCGTTTCCCCGGTCCATTCACCTTCATTTTTTCCAAATCCTTTCCAATACTTTTCATTTGTGTTAGTCTTGGCTGAAGCGAATTCCCGCGCTAAAGCAGGTTCTCATGTTGAGTGCCTGCAGAATATAAATAGGCACCAAAACGTGTGTTACTGTGCCTCAAAAAGGTAATTTAGACATATTTGTGATCTGATCAATTGTTCTTTAATTTTGTACTGAATGCTTTACAGGGGAAACTGTCTGGAAGTATCTTTTGCAGTTGTAGATAGTGATATGTGCTAAATTATTGACTGTTTTGGCTGGGATGTTTGCTATTGGATTGTGTTCTGTGTAGAACAATGAGCCAGCGTTTTGCTCGTAAGAAACTGTGACTGTGATTATGTCCTGAAGTGACCTTGTGCGGTTGACAAGGCATACAAATCCAAGAACTAATTAACTTAAACATGTGCAATGGTCCAGTCCTGATATGGTGGATGAAATATATGAGTATATACCGAATCTGCATGGGAATCACACACTGTTGCCCAGTGATAGATGTCTTGTTTGTGAAAAGACTTGAATACAAGGAAAAAACATGTCGAAAACATTAGTCAAATGTATGGCAAAAACAGCTGAAGATTCTGCCAAAGAAGCAACCAGAAGAAAACAAGATCAGCACTCCTTTTGAAGGTGCAAGATACTGACTTGGCTGCTCGAGAAGCACATTACCATGCCACCTGTCGGAGAGATTACCTCGAGAGGATGACAGACACCAGGAAACCATCAAAGACACTGAAACCTTTGAGGCAAACTTCCAACATGACCATATAAACATTATTTTCAGTACATCGTTCAGTATGTTACGGGCAGAATCGTTTAGAAATAAAGAGATTACCACGTTGAAGAAAAAATATGAAACTGGAACATTCCATGCATCTTCTCAGTAGATTCACGTGCACTATAAGTGATAGATCTTGATGGCTTCAGGTTTGAGGCTGACATATATGTCTAAGCTGGACATGCATTCAGTGTCACTCAAAGTAAGGGACATTCAGGTTTGGCAACCTTCTATGGCACCGGCTTTGGTATCTTTGGCTTGGAAAATACACCCAAGCTATAATGATAAACAGTCAGAAATAAAGAGTAATGCATTTAAAAAATGTTATATATCAAAGTCAGATAACAATTTCAGAAAGTCAATAATGATTTGTCAAATCATTGACAGTGTGGACAATCACTTTGGTGAATATCTTTGACATTTCCTAGCTGTTCGTCTGTATCTTGGCATAATAGCAAAGAGCCTGCTGACTGCAAGCTGATACATGAAATTGCATGCTGAATTAAGCCAAACCAGAGACGCGATCCGGTGGCATCAGCTCCTAAACCTAAGCTGTTTTACTGAGACATAACAAAGGCCAAAACTGGTAAGTTTTACATACATCGGGCATGTTTCTTGCCTATCTTCCATGGGGTATAGAGTACTGTGAAACTGATTTAAGGTTAAATGGAGGTAGACCAGTGGTTGGGGGGGGGGGGGGGGTTCCATACCTGGCCCATGGACTAAAAAACCTTTTCTTCAGTCTCAGTGCCCTGATTGCCCTGATGTGCGACTGTGTGTTTTGTGTGTGTGTGTGTGTGGTGTGTGTGTGTGTGGTGTGGTGTGTGTGTGTGTGTGTGTGTGTGTGTGTGTGTGTGTGTGTGTGTGTGTGCGTGTGCGTGTTGTGTGTGTGCGTGTGTGTGCTCGTGCATTTATGTTGTATGTGTTGAATTCTGACAATATGTATTTGGAAAGAACGTGTAAGCGCTTAGGGCCTTGCGGGTTAGGCGCTCTAGGTATTCATCATCATTATTATTATACAACAGCATAAACATTTTTAACATCAATGATTCATCTTCCCTTTCCCAGCCTAATCCCTTGCCTCACGCCCTAAACTAGGTAATCCTTCTGATCTCTCGGCCATATACTCTTACAGGTCATTTAGATAGATGGCAAAAAGTACAGGTGACAAATTCCCCTCCCCCCCTCCCCCGGCGAACGCCTGGATAACAATAAAAATAGTCTGAACAAACATTTCCTGTTTTCACACACGATTTTGCCTGTATAACTTATTGTGTTTTCTGATTGCAAGTACACCACAACGCAACAAAAAGGATCCTAGTTTAAAGAGACAGACACTTAACTGTCCTGATCGAATATGCTCACCAACGTTCACACACACACACACACACACACACCACACACACACACACACACACACACACACACACACACACACACACACACACACACACACACACACACACACACAGAGTGCATGGCTAGGAGTGAAACAAGCATGTCAGCTTGCCTCTCACACTCAGACAAGTCCAAAGGTTAGAGTTCAGTTATGGTCATGTCCAGGATCCAAACATATAAAAGTTAAAAAAACTCTTTTTTTTTAAACGTTAATTTAATAGAACATAAATCTCTCCTCTCACTCCTCCATCTCTACTCTCACTCACCCTCTCCCTCTCATCATCCTCTCTCCTCCTTCCTCTCCCTCTCCCACATCACCACAACCTAAGTTTAATACCTTATGCCTATACCTTTATCCTTGCGTAATAAAATTCAATCAATCAGTCAGTCAATCTCTCTCGGTCTCTGTCTGTCTGTCTGTCTGTGTCTGTGTGTCTCTCTCTCTCCCCCCCTCCCCCCTCTCCGTTTTTTTCCCTTCTTCTCTTCTTCATAGTATCTATAGATCGTCTTTGTCGAGGCCTCACAACAAGAACAATCCTATCATTTTCAGCTGGACCAGTATGATTCAGAACAACATGTGTATAGTATTGAATTGCAGTCTCTGCCTTCAAAACAATGTTTAAAAGCAAAGACATTAAATTTTGGTCAGAAACATTTTGTGCAACCGTATATATATATTTATCTATGGACATTATTGTTACTCTTTTGCGATCAGTTTCTTCAGTTTTGTTCTGAACATGTAAAACGTGTGGAGAAGAAAAAGAAAAAAAGATTTAGACTTAATGAAATAATGAGAGAGATAAAAAGCATTCTGGCTTGGTTTTGAATATAAAAAGGTTCAAACGAACGCTTATCTATTTTTACACGGACACACAGTATGCACATTTTAGGGGAAATCCCCTTTATCAAGCCACAAAACGACACTTAAACAACAGATAAACGGTTAAAAACGACGAAAAATTAGAGAGAAAGACTTTAAGGTTTTTATGTTTGGATCTTGTTTTAGAACGCTGGCAGTCATTCTGTTTCAGATTTTTGGGGGGCTTGGTTTTAAGTTTATATCTGAAATACAGTTATGTCTCTCTGTCTCAGTGGGTAACCAATCAGATCCAAAATGTAACCTTTTTTTTTTTTTTAAATCCAGAAATGTTGGATTTCTTTCAAATAGCCGTCAAAGATCCAAAGATGCAACAATTTCAGCAGCGACTCAGTGATAAAATGCCTCTCGAACTGCAAGTCTACAATATATATATATACAATAATCATGATGATTTGAGGAGTTGTTGTTGTCTTATACCAAGAGTGAAAAGAAAACGTGAAGTTCACAGCGACGACGTGAACTCCAGCGATCGAGTTTGTGGTCAAACTGCACGTGATAAACGTGTGGAGGAAAAGTCGCCACTTGGACTTGAGAAGTTGACCAGCAGGATCGTCTAATCGGAAAGGGGTGGCAGGTTTGGTTTTGTCATGGTAAAGTACTCAGCAAAGCGTGAAGCAAAACACAGATCACCCAGGATAAGCAGAAAGTCGACCCGACTATGCAAATGAGTTTTCCTACCAAAGCAAGGTGCAGTTTCTGTGTTCGATCTCTTTGTTTTGCGAAGCGGTTTGTGACAAGTCAGTTCAGCTGTGCAGTATCGGAGTTCCTTGTTGGGATGGCAGATCGTCGTCGACGTGGTGAGTAGAATCGAGTCATTTTGATCCAGTGTTATAGGCTACAGTAATTAACGTGATTGAAGTAAATTGTCTTAATTTGTCTTGATCTTGATCTTGATCTGAAACGTCGCCGACCTAACTTTTACCTGTCAGTATCAGATACGACGGGAGGGGAGTGCGCGCGTGTGGATTAGATGGTGCTTGGGGTGGCGATCCGTCGTTTCAAGTCCTCGAGCATGGGGACCTTCACCTGGTAGTCACTGAGGTAGTCCCAGTCGGTGGTGGTGCGGACAACAACAACAACAACAGTTCTTGTGCTGTTGACTATTTGAGTGAGGGACAGTGAAGAAGTGTCTGGAGTTTAGTGTTGTCTATCTATAACGTTCTTTGCTGTGAAGTCTTGGAATTTTGTTGGCCTAATTTATCTTTTGTTTGCCGGAAGAGGTTGAACTGTTCGACTGGCATGGCCGGTACCAGCCCCTCAACTGACGTGAGTAGTTGCGGGTCATTGTGAAGTGCTTAATTGGTGCTCATCAGTCCGAGATGAGGCGCTCGACACCCAAGTCAGTCAGTGCTCATAATGATATGACTGAAAAAAATAACTGGTAGTCAAAAGCGTAACTGCACACCCACGTGACACTGAATGACGGCAACTCAGGCCGCCACAACACGTGACCACGTAGGCTAAATATGTTTGCTGCCGCCATGGAAAACGAAAAGCCGCGAAACTTAGAGACACGCTGACTGACGTGAACATAAACATTTAGTTTGGTTACGTGTTTGGGGCTATATTAGATTCTGGTTGTGGCAGAGAAATGCCGCCAAATTGAATTGGCATGAAAACCGCCTTTCGGAGTCACGTGGCCGGCCTAGGATTTCCCGCCAAGCCCGTCTCTACGGCCGAGACTATCACTTGAGATGGGCCTACTGACGTGCTTGTTTAATTATGATTTCTGTTTTTTGGCTCGTTAACAGGGAATGAACAGGAATGAGAATTCCTGTTCATTCCTAGTGTACAAGGCCAGACATTGAGTGTCATCCCTTGGTCACTGGGATGTCTCTTGCCACATTCAACAGTAGCGTGTGCCCAGTCATTTCATTGAATGAAAATTAAAAGACGTGAAAGAGTATTTGGAAAAAAATGGACAGCTGGTAGGGGGGCACAAAGGCAGAACTTGTCCCTCGTAATCTTTTCAATTTAGTCACACTTTATTCATCCTACGAGGGGTAATTCCATCAGACAGGCTTGAAAAAGGAATGAAGGGAAAAAAGAAATGAGAGTAAATAATTTACAAAATTGACAAAGAAAGAAAGCATAGAAGTAAATGTATATAATATTAATAATAATGATAAAAATAGGATTAAAAATTTAAAGCAGAGAATAAGATATATGAAAATATAAACACACAGGTCAGCAGGCATATTTCCACAAAATACACAGGTAAACAGATACTATACTAAACAGGTACTAAACACATGCATAAATGGGCACAACTCATAATACTTCTGATTGTTGCAGCAAATAACTGTTACACATAAATACAACAAGACCCTGCTGCCCCAGCATAACTAATGATAAAATTTTATCAAATCAGTTCACACCCCAAGTATAGTATTAACTAAGAGTAAGATTACATTTAAATTGTATGTTTATTTGTGAACTTAGCTAAACACGCACGCACGTATGCATGCACGCACGCACGCACGCACGCGCGCGCGCGCGCGCGCGCGCGCACACACACACACACACACACACACACACACACACACACACACACACACACACACACACAGTTGATGAAGCTTAATAAATGATTAAATATAACAATGCAATATCGTATAATGTCGGTAAACATGCTTAAACAGCATCACTCTTAAATATGCCTTCAAGGTAGCACCATTTAACCCTCAAATCCCCAACATCCACCCCCCCCCACCCCCTCTCTCTCTGAGATTGTAAAGTCTGTAAGCCACTTGACTTAAGAGGATGAGAATAGATACAGAAGAGTGGGAAAGTGTGCATCTTGCATTAAGTGGACATTAAAAAAAAAATACACATGACTACCAGCATTGACAAATTAATTCATCAAGTTAATTCATCAACAACCAACCTGACTTGCATTTTGACAAATGGCATTGTCTTTCAGTTTTTATATCAATATTTTTTATGTGATAAGGCTTTAGATATGGCGTGGAACAGGTTGTTCTGTGCACTACCAAATTTTGGAAAGCAATTTAGGCACTTTGTGCTGGTCAACATGAAAAAGAATCAATAATACTTTCAGTAGAGAGTTTAAACTTTACCTTTAAATCTGTTTTGACCATGTATTATCTTGAAATCTGTGTAACTGTGCTTTATCAAAATTACTTTGTGTTGCAAAACTTGCTGAAGAACATGATTTGTGTGACATAGAAATCAGCACCTATGATCAGCAATGAGTAACATCTTACAAACACAACGAACAGGAAAATAAATGAGCACAATAGCCTGCCTTCTAAATGATTGTTGATGGATTCCAAGGCATCATTTTAAAAATTGGTGGCCTCAAAAGCAAGATGTTATGGAAAGTAGCAACTATTTCTTCACCTTCACAATATTATACACTTGTAAATATGTATATATATATTAACACTTTGAGTATACCTGCTTCTTTTTTTTTCTTTTCTTTTTCGGAGGCTTATTACTTATGATAAAAATGTAATTCAGTTTAGTAATATTAATAATAAAGATATGGTGTGGTCTACAACACACACACACACACACACACACACACACACACACACACACACACACACACACACACTCACACATACACACACACACAAACACACACGTGATAAAGGCAAGAATGAAGAGACTGAGACGGGAGGTTTAAAAGTAGTTTTTGAGCAGTTCTGTGAGGACAGTTGTAAAAGAGGAAGCAGAGTCAGTTCAAGTCAGTCTTTTTATTTGCTTCTTTAACAAAACAAAAATAAACAAACAAAACTGAAAACAAAGTGTGTGTGTGTGTGTGTGTGTGTGTGTGTGTGTGTGTGTTGGGGGGGGGGGGGGGGGGGGGCTCACCTTTAATAAATAGTAATAACAATCAAGTATACTGTAACCGAGTGTATTGTATGTGTTTCGGGCTATGACCCTGTAAACTTTTCTTTCCTGTCCTTTTCTTTTTTGATTGGGTAGGAGTTTTATGGCCCCAATTATCTACTAAAGTGTTAAAACGTGTGCGCTGGGCCCGCCGCGTCCCCTTTTCCCCAGTGTCCCTGCAGAGGCAGGTTGTTTGTTTGCTGTTGCGGCCGGTGTTCATGTGTTCATCTCAGGGGAGAGCCTACACTGTTTCCTGGTTGGTGCAAATAAAACTTATGTTATAGCAACCTCTGACTTGTGACTCTTCATTCATGCTTCCAACCTGCTTCCCTCACTCCCCACCACACTCCCTTACAAACCTGGCGCTGTGATCAGGATTGGAAGTAGAAGAGTCACACACCGACCAGGAAACAGTGTAGAGGAGCTGTCTGGAGGCGCTGGGACAGTGTAGCGGAGCTGTCTGGGGGCACTGATGCAGTCCGAGGGGACCTGACCACCAAGCTTCACCTACACTGATGGCTGATTTACAACTACAGCAACAGGATCCAATCCTTGGCCTGGTGCTCGCAGCCTGGCCAGTCAAGCCTTCCAACATGAAGGAACGCTCCATGCGGGCATTGGTGCAGCAGTACACTCGCTCCGTCGTGGGCAGGCTGACCAACATCGTGGTACCCGTGAGCAGCTGGTTCTGCCCAGCTCACTTTGGCCCGATGTCCAAGAGAGGTCAGGGACTACATCAGCACATCAGCAGCTGCGAGACATGCACTGCGGTGTCATGCTTTAGGAAAAAGGAAGGGAATGCCTTGTGTTTGTATGTTAATGGGTTGCCTTAAGGGTCCTTAACTTGTTCAAACTTAGTGGCATCGGTTTAGATTTAGCATGTAACTTAACTGTCTTGTTATTTCTAGTGTATACCTTGCATGGCAGTAGCCATTATGATTTAGCTTGTTTCCTTTTGCATGGACCTGTAGTGTGTTAATTGTTGGTGCCGTTTTGTTGAGTTGAGGTAAATATACGTAAGTTGCAGAACTGCTTTTGATTATGTGGATTGGATGTGGCATCTATTGAGTATGGATTGTTCTGGTAGTCGTGCTCGAGAGACGTTAAGGTATCAATTATACGTTGATTAACCCAAGGAAGGTTGCTTGGTACAAGCAACAGGGCGAATCAGGATTGAATCAGGATTGATTGTATCTGTGTTGCATTTTGTATATGTGGATTTGTATGCAAATGGTTATATATACCCGCCTTATACAATCAGTTAGGGTTCTCAGTGAGTGTGACGACATCTCTGTTCGTTGATTGTTACTCCATATCTACCACAACTTCCATTTTTCATTTTCCTGAGCGGTGTGGTGACCCTAGTGTATATTTATTTTATCATGATCGAACGTTGATGGCTTCACCGCCAATCTGGTATTACTTAATAGCATTATATATGTTCATTTGAGTAGTAACGGTCAGGGTCCACATCAGGGTCACTGAGCGTTGCGTTGTCTGTGAGTGAGAGTTATGTTTATTACGAGTTGTTGTGTTTTTGCTTAATGTCCTCAGATGCTAAAAGCATATTAGGGACAAATTATTACGAGTATACGCGTTAACCTTTATATAAGGCCCTGGGCCCTGTATGTTCGTGTGTGCATTTCTCTAGCGAGACGTTTTATCGTACCGCGGGGCCTTCACATAAGGCTTTGTATTGAAATCATGGTTTGAGATGGCAGACATCACTTGTGTGCCGTTCATGTGGTAAATGACATGCAATGTGTAGTATTCGATTGTTGCCATGTGTGCTGTGTTGATGTTTTATTTTTTTCAACATGTTGTTTTGAGGTCTTGTACAGCCAACTGTGGAACGTCGCCATTTTTATGTCCCTGATGGCAGTAGGTTTTTGAATGTTTCTTTTGGAATTTTCATCATTAACGCAAAGGAATCCTCTTTTTCATCCTTCTGTCCTGTTTCAAGCAATGCGTTCTGGGTCTGTCTGGTTTACTTGGCTTAAATGCAGTAATCATTTTGCCCTTTTACTGCAATGCAATCATTGCTTGGAGATGTTTCTCTTTTTTTAGTTTTCTTTTTTTTTAGTTACTACTATGTTGGCAAAAAGGGGTAGTTTTTGTGCGTGGATGTATTGGGTACCACTTTGATGGTTTGTTAAGTCAACTCTTAGTTGCCCTAGACCCTTTAGTTTTGTTTATTGCTATGTGATTAACCAGCGAGGACGCCGGTTATGATTGGGGGGGGGGGGGGGGGGGGGGGATGTAACCGAGTGTATTGTATGTGTTTCGGGCTATGACCCTTTAACCTTTTCTTTCCTGTCCATTTTTCTTTTTTGATTGGGTAGGAGGTTTATGGCCCCAATTATCTAAAGTGTTAAAACCTGTGCGCGAGGCCGGCAGCGTCCCTTTTTCCCCAATGTCCCTGCAGAGGCAGGTTGTTTGCGGTTGCGGCCGGTGTTCATGTTTTCATCTCAGGGGAGAGCCTGTAAGTAGTTATTTTTCTATGGCTTGTTGTTCTGTTGTTTTCATTGATGTAAATGATGTATGTTACCATGTTCACAACGTGCCTTGATTTTATTTCTTGAACACGTGGGTAATTTCGGCGTCAGATTGCTGCCTGGTTGCAGCCGCCATGGCGTCAGTGTGCATTGTTTGTGCATTCAAATTTTAAGCTCTTACGCCACAGGATGACTGGTGTTTCCAAAATGTATGCAGCTAACCTTGGTTAGCTAATATGTAGCTAGTATGTTATGCTGCCATTGTTGGATGTTCAGTTGGAGTGATGCTTAGCCGATGTAAACGGTTATCCCTCAGTAGGGTATGGTTCCTTTGTGCGACGGTGTAGATCTCTGTGCGGCATGACTTATTTGTTTAGTTTCCTACCAATCTATTTTTCTACATGAAATCGGTGGTATATTATGGCTAACACTTTGAAGATGTTGACTTCATAGTTGTCGAATGTTCATTTTACTCGAATGTTCATTTTACTAGTTGAATATGGTTTAGTGCATAGGGGTGATTGTATAAACTGTGAGACATGTTTTTCCTGTTTTGATCCGGCTTTTGTATGGCCGAGTCTTGGGCGCGCAGACTTTCACTCTGCTTAGCTTGTAAACCCTTTCCGGGTCTTTGTGCGTGTACCCGAACAGGCCGGCGATGCGCGTCAGTGGTGCCAATTAGGTCTTTGTCTCTGTTCACTAACCGAGCAGACAGCTTAGATTCTTGATGCGCTACCCGCGTCAGCAAGACGCTTGACGTTGTTCACAGATATGCTCTGCTAGTTAGTAACAGTAACATGTACACGCGTTGAGTGAGGCTGGAGCCGGTCAGTTTATGACTGACATCCTCCCGCTCACGGCATGGTCCCAAGTGCCACCTGTGTCACAGTCCGTCACGTTGTGCCGTGCTTAAGTGGAACTGCAGTAACAATTATCTCACTCTTCCTGTTTAGTTAAGAATGATCTTAGTAATCCATATTTTTCACTGTTACTTTATTGTATGCTATTATGTACTGGAAGTTCATCAGTTAATTGACTAGCCGTCTCTTGTATACTCACCGCGACACTGTGAGATATGGGTTTTAAGTGCAAGTCATGTGCTTGATAATTAATCATTTTGTCACAGTTACCATCATGTATTATAGTAACCTACAGGTAAACTACATGGTTACTGTATTTATTAGAATATTGCTGTTGTTTAGTCTTTACATTTGCTTTCATGTTCTAAATGTTTTGTTGCTTGTGTCTTTTCCAGCACAGACACTGTCTCCTGGTTGGTGCAAATAAAAGTTATGTTATAGCAACCTCTGACTTGTGACTCTTCATTCATGCTTCCAACCTGCTTCCCTCACTCCCCACCCCACTCCCCTACATTGAAAATACAAAAAGTTACATAATAAACAAACTTACATAATTAAAAGTGACATAATAAATAAGCCACACACACACACACACACACACACACACACACACACACACACACACACACACACACACACACTGCTCTGACGTTTGAACGGATTTATCTGTTCAGAAATGCTACTGATTGCACATTAGATTTAGGTACGCGAAATCATCTACCAGATGGAAGAAGCTCATAATGTTTAGCAAGGACATGGCTGTTGTCATCCACAATCACCCTAGCCTTCCATACCACACGACGTTCATACAATAGACTTGATTGTTCTTGTCTTTCACCCACAGCATTGCCACACACATTCACCACTTTATTCAGAACATTTTTGCTTTTCATATTCAAGCCTCCAAACCAGCACAGGAACGAAAATGTTAAAACTGATTCAATACAACTCCGGTAGATAGTGCGTAAAACAGCAGCACTGACATTAAGAGATGTAAATATTCTTGGCTGACATCTTTTGTGAATAGAGTCCGTGTTTTTGTTAAAGTTCAGTTTGATGTCTAAGACTGTTCCTAGATATTTGTACTCAGTCACTCTTTCAACCTTTTTGATATTCCCATCGCCGGCGAGGAAACAACAACAAAAAACAACCCTTTTTGTTTAGTTTCAAACGTGTCAGTCAGCTGTTAATTTAAAAACCATGTGCTGTTCCTGAAGGGAGGCCAGGGATGTCTGATGTCACCCCCTGTCTAGAATCTCAGTGCCTGTCATCGGTTCCCCTTTTCTGCCTCCTCTTTCGTTCTTCTTGCTTTTTCTGTCTTCTCATTTTTCTGCCAATGGTCCATTCTACTGACTTTTTTCTCTCCAGAAAACTCCAACATTTTCATTAAGAGTTAGGCTTTTCTATGGCTCTTGTTGAGCAGCTAGGTGGCAGTTGGTAGGTTGTATGAGATGACTGCCGCCATATGACGTTGGTATGATGATGATGTAGAGTTTCATGTCCTTGGATGTCGGTTGACATATTAGGGACAAACTGTGACCAAAGCCGAAGCATGGTTCAATGTTCTTTACGTCCACAGAAACCGTAAGGCTCATTAGGACTGAAAGCCCAAGACGGCCACCTCGACTTTCACACAGCTCCTGAACTCTGGGCATTGGCATTTGCCATTACACATTTATATACCTTTTTTATTTGTTGTTTTCTGGTGTACATTCCTTGTTTCTTTAATCTGGTATAGATAGACTGAATGGTCCTAGTCTTATGTGCTCTTTTATGTTCTTTCATTCACATAAAACCTTTTATGCCACACATCAAGTCAACACACAGCTGTGAGTAAAAAAGGGCAACTTTATTCATAAAGAGCCAGAAATTAAACGGCTTAACAATTGGTGGTCCTGCTTTAATTGCGGACAATTCCGTGCTCTTTGCACTAGCCTTGGCAGGAGCACCCCGACTCATGTTGACATCCACACATATGTAGCCACATGTTATATAATTAGTAATGAAATGTACATCAATATTGCAGCATCGTTACAGCAAGTTTGCCTAAACACTAGGCAACAAGAACAGATATCTTTTTAGACAAATATATGTGACCAAACTTTAAGCATGTAGCATTTTGGTCATCAAAATATCGACATCAAATTACCAACATTTGATCCATCACTAGATCTCATTTCAGTGGTACACGCTTATACTCCCAAATGCCCATTACCCCTCCCTATCCCAGTGTAGCCTCTTCTCCGGTGTGGGAACTGACGGCCACAGCCGTGGATTCATACAAGACACAGCAGCCAGCACCAAGGGAAAAACTTGGAAAACCCACCTAGGGGAGGTTCTCTCCCTTGCACTGTCGCATCCCTGATACGAGTAACTAAGACAAATGCATTAGTACAGTATTGCTGCTCTGCCTTCATTTAAATTGAAAATGTGTTTTATATTTGTGTATACATGTATGTTTTATGTTTGTGTAGGGATCGGTTTTATGGATTGACTTGAGAAAGGGTTTAATATATGAGAAAAGTTTTGAAATGTGTTTTTGCTTATGGCAGAGTTTGATTGTCCTGAGGTGACCTGTGCAGTTTGACATTAAAATCCAATTACTAACTAACTAACTTGTACTGTGCAGACAAACTCTGGCAGGTGATCTGGACACAGTAAACCCATTCACTGAGAGAAAATTTATCATGTTTGAGACAAACCCCTGGAACTGCTTAGCATATGCCGGGCATGCAGCAAACCCTGCACTGTGCAGAAGAAGGGGGAATGTGGAACAAGTTTCACTGTCACTGCTTCTGTGGGAACAAGTTCCGCTGGCGTTCCCAGCCCTTTTCCTACAGGCTGCCTCTTGGGAACCTGGTCCTGGCTGCAGCTGCCTTTTTTACAGCCTGCTCCCCTACAAGACTGTTGAATGTCTTTGTGCATGCAAACATTGCCTGCTTCCGCCCGCAGACCTTCAACAGCCTGCAGGCCTATTGCCTGGTTCTATACATCCGCAGAGGTGTCAGGGACACCTCTTCAGCGCCCGGCGGGGACAGAACATTAAACTGGCTGGAGATGGGAGGTGCGATTCACCAGGCCACTGTGCCAAGTATGGAAGCTACACTCTGATGGATGCAGAGACATCAGAGGTTCTTCACACAGAATTTGTGCAAGTAAGTTTTTGTTGTTGTGTGGTTTAATGCAATGCCAATAGAGTGTAAAACCAAAGGATAAAAGCCAGAAATGTCAGTGAAATATTTAATACATAGAAGAGTAAAAATCATTAAGATCACTGTGTTTGTGAAGGTGTTCCATCATTTGTTTACAACAGATTGTATTTCTGATCAATTCAGCTGTTGGTCCCTTTCATTGTTTAAATCTAATGTCCTAAAAGAATGACTTTCTTCATAATAGTGTATGCCCTGATCAATTTAGGAATGACTCCACCACTGGCAGTTGGTAGAATAAGTCATACAAAAAAACTTGACATTCAGCGTGTTGAAAACACCCTGTTAGTTTTGTCAGATTGACATAGCAAACAAATCCCACAAAGGAGAATACTCGGGTACAGACAAGTCTCAAAGCTTGCATGTTGCACATCACAGCTTCTGTGGTGTCTGGACTTGAGTGGTGTGCACACACATATTCTTTGTCTTGTCACTGAGTGCGGGGGATGGGAATAGTCTTAAAAATGACTGTTTTGTAAAATTGGTATTATTTGTTCTCTTTTCTTTCAGAGCAACGAGGTGAAAATCTACATGCCATGGAACTCAAAGGGTTAAAGTTGGCACTCCAAATGGTGAAGGAACAAGCCACAGTCACTCACTTGATCACTGACCGACGTGCGAGTGTGAAGAAGCACATGAAGGATCATGAACCAGCGATCCTGCATCACTTCGACATCTGGCACATGGCCAAAGGTATGTATGTGGTCTATTTGACATATTTGGGAATAATACAAAGTTTTAACTGGTTTGGATAAGTATGAAAATATGCGTGAAAAATACACTTGTGTGGTTCCAGGTGTCAGAACTCCTCATCCCATTTCCCCCTGACATCTTGCTTCAGCAGCACTGGTGCTATCAATGCTGTACCTAATTGTTATACAGTGAACACAATTATTTCAACACCTGCAAGTCTGTTACAACGTGTTATTGTCATTGTATTAATACTGTTACTGTTGATGATGTTAATAAGATGATACATTTTTTAGATTTATGCAAGCCAGGTCGAACTGCGTCATTCGGAACTTTCCTCTTCAGAACTCCAATCCACAGATGTTTAGTGCTGCCATCGGCTCATGCTGGTACGATTCAATTCCAGTAGCAGCAGTGATTGTTTTGCTTCAAATTAAAAAATCTGAAACAGAATGACTGCTAGTGTTCTAAAACAAGATCCAAACACAAAAAGGTTCAAACGAACGCTTATTTATTTTAACATGGACGCACAGTATGGAAGTCTTCGGGGAACTCGCCTTTATCATGTATATGCTCTATAAATCGACTATGCTCTACCTGTGTATAGAATATATGTGTATAGAATATCATATGTAGGTTAATATGTATCATGTGAGCGCTCAGGGCGTTGATGAGAGCATGATAAATGTACATTATTATTATTATTATCAACCACAAAACAACACTTAAAGAACAGATAAACGGTCAAAAACGATGAAAAATGAAAGAAAAAGACTTATCTTGTTTTGGTTGAGTTTTTACAGCTTCGGTGCTTGGAAGATTGTTGGCATGACAATGTATAATAACAATGTACCCAAACTGAACTGCTTTAGTCTAGGCCTTTTAAATATCTTTGAACTTTTTACTAAGGGTATCGGTCACGCATCGTCCGGCTCTCGCTAGGTTGATCCTTGGTAGATGGAAGGAACGGTCTCTTCGGATGAAACCTCCGTCCTTGCCAGTTCTACAAGGAATATCCAGACCGGCTAAAAGAACTCAGAAATACATTCTGACCCGTTGGCACCCAGTGTAAAGATGAACGTCAAAGGACTAAAAACCTTCGCAAGAAACCCTCCTGAAAAAGAAAGGGAAATCAACAAAAGAGGCAAGACAGAAGAGGAAAAAGAAGGGGGGGGGGGGGGGACAACCAAAGGACATGGTAAACGTGGAGAACAGCGGAAAGGAAAAAACAGGGGATGCAGCCACTGAACTACCAACAAATACCCTTGCCCTGTCTAAAAAAACAAAAACAAATGCGATGCAAAAAACAACAAACAAACAAAATACACACACACACACACACACACACACACACACACACACACACACACACACACACACACACACACACACACACACACACAAAACAACAAAAACAACAACAAAAAGAAAAACAAACAATGAAAACAACCGAGAGAACATTAAAAAAAGAGCAACTTTTAGACCAATGAAAACCGGGCTTCAGGAAAAATAGCGGTGCGCTCTTAGGGGGCGGCGCCGAAGCTCACGGCATGAATCGGTCAATTTGGTTGTAAACCCAGAACAATAACAAACAAAACTAAAATAAAGAGAAAACAACCGTCGTCGCCGATGAAAGCGACGAAGAACGAAAACATCGACACAAGAGAAAAACAAACAAATCGCAGAACAGACACGACTGTCGAAGCCACGCAATGGACTAAAACCAAGGCAAACCATTGGTCAATCTCCTGCCCATGCTACACAGTAGGCCGATGACCGCGCGGCTCCCCACTCGGCTGACGAATAACTAGCGCACAGCATGATGATGATACCCAAAAGTGAGAGGTACAGACAGAAAGTCTAACACAAATGCCTACGGCAGAAAAGGGCGCGAAAAAACAAACAAAAAACAACAACAACTGTACACAAATGTGGCAAAGAAAGAAAGAAAGAACAGACCACAAATGCCTGTGGCAAAGAAACAAAGAGCAAACCACAAATTATGGTGGCAAACGAAAAAGGGCTGCCGTAATCATCCGAGCAAACAGCTGACCCCAAATGAAAGAAAACAGCTGAAACCACCTAAAAAAAATAAAAATAAACGGTGGCCTACTTGCAAGCCTAAGGTGGAAAAAACAACAACAACAAAAAACAAAACAAAATAAACAACACCAAATCACAACGTCTTATCTTGAGTGGACGAATACAGTCAAAACCATCAATGCACAGAAGCAAAAATAACTGTACCAACGATAAACAGAGGGAAAGCCAAACTAGCTCTAACTAACCCCGCACTAACCCGGCTACCACCTAGAAAAATTAAGGCTGCAGACTGAAAAAGCAAATCGCTAATCAGGACTACTGATGACAAAGCATCGGGATGTAAACAAATGCAGACGAAAAGAGAAATGCAAAATGGCTGCCCTAACCAGGCAAGCTAACAGCAGGTACGAAATGACCAACAAGCCAAAGAAAAAAGAAGAAAAAAAAGAAAAGAAGAAACGTATGTATGGTGGAAGAGAAGGAGAAAAACAAATAAACTTTCTGCAGCGCCGTCGGTATGTGATCAAAACATGGTCAATTTTAAGGTTCCCACAGCTTTTTTCATTGTAGGTACCTCCACGAACAGAGCAATTATATATGCCTGCCGAAACTGTTGACAGAAGCTTCTAACCTCATGTGGTCGTAAATTTGACATTTCCGAAGCGCTCTCTTGTGGGTAACATGCGTGTAAATTTATACAGAAAGAGGAAGTGTGCCTCAGCGAAGCTCTCTGATTGGTCATAATGGCTGCGCCCGTGAAATCGAAAAACGCCGGAGAAAGAAGCGTGAATAGGTGGAGGTTTTCGTTGATGTGTTTTAGCAAAGACAGATTGTAAGATTAGGCTTCTGCTTAAAATATTTATACTCGAGTATTAAACTTCAATCAGTCTCTCTCTCTCTCTCTCTCTCTCTCCTCTCTCTCTCTCTCTTCTCTTCTTTTATTTGCTGGTTGTATGCTCATAATATGTAACTGAATGATGTGCGTGTGTTCATCTGGCGCTGTGAAAACGCTATGTTTGTGTGGAAATTCTCATGTATAACGTTTCACTCACTCATTCATGCCTGTATGTATATAAATAATGCGTGTAATTTGATATCTACTCATCTGTAGCTTAGCAAGGACTAGTTGTTAGGTTTTTGACTGAACCTAAACTACAATCCCTGTAAAAGTTTTCGAGTTCGAGTTCTCTCTCACTCTCTCTCTCTCTCTCTCCTCTCTCTCTCTCTCTCTCTCGCTCGCTCGCTCGCTCGCTCGCTCTCTCAGTAAGGCCTAATTGTCAGGTTTTTGACTGAACCTAAACTACAATCTTGTAAAATAAAGTTTTCGAGTTTGAGCTCTCTCTCTCTCTCTCTCTCTCTCTCTCTCTCTCTCTCTCTCTCTCTCTCTTTGCAAACCCGACAAGTCTTTGCCAACTCTCTCCTGCTTTTTTCAAAAACTGATGTTGAGAGACAAAATAGAGGAATACAATTCAAAGATCAGCGGTGAACTGTCCACCTTTAACTTCAACTGGTTCTGTTATAAGCCTATTTTTACAATCGAAAACTGATAACCTTAGTGTATACGCAATTGTTCTAGATTTAAAATGTATATGCATATGACATGCAGTCAATCACTGGCACTCAATGCGCGTGATGCAAGTCAAATAATTATATGTTTATGAGGTACGTAGTCCGATTATCTGTCTGTATGGCTGTTTATATGCCTGTACCCTTTTTGTATATCATGTATGCATGAACTGTACATATGTATTTGTATATGCCTGTTATTCACTGTTGGAACAGGTGTACTGAACAGTTGCACAGACATGTATGTTCTATTACTGTGTTATATTTGTTATACTGAATAAAGGAAAAAGTCACACACACACAAATCCCTCTCTCTCTTGTCCCTCTTTCTCTCTCCCACTCTGTTCATCTGTATCGTTTCCTCGGCTTTTTCAGTATAAAATCTCTTCAATAATCAAAGAACTTGAGAAAAACACAAAAAGCTTCATCCATATGCTGGCCTGAATCTGTTCCGGCATGAACAATGGCCTTGTTAAGCAGGCACATACAAAATGGAGGCAAGAACTTGATACTAATTAGGAATGAAAAATCAATACGCTGGTTACAGGTTTCTCCTCCATTCAAGATTCCATTTGCTTATTCGGAACATTTCCTTTTCTAGGCGGACACATTTACCCTCATTAGACCGTTTCCGGCGACTTCATATCCCACTGGACACATTCTGGGGCATGGAGATTGTAAGCATTGGTTTTTCACTGGAGTCTTCTGCCACTCCGAACGCAAATTGACGAGGAAGTGGGGTGGCTTACGATGCATACCGAGAGCGCAGCAGAACCCGACTGTGGTTTCTCTATCAGGCTTGTGCACCAATGTCTGTTTTCAGTCTTAGTCACCCAGAGACTGCTTTGGTGTTCCCCAGGGTTCTGTTCCAAGGCCCGAGCTTATTATTATCTGTAGTTTAGACACAGCCACTCTTGGACCTGGTAAGCCAAACGCCATGCGTTCATTTGCAGATGACAATCAACCATACAAGGTAAGCAAACCAGCTAAAATCCACAAGACAATAAAAACAAAAACTAAACAAACAAACAAACAAACAAACAAAAAACGAAAACAACAACAAACTGCGTTGCAGATGTTGTTTGATAATAAGGTTTAAGGGAAGGAGCTAAGGCGACCCCCCACCCCCGCTCCCACCCCAATTTGTGTGTGTGTGTGTGTGTGTATATATATAAAGGCAAAAATAAATGCAAACTAAAATGAAGCCATAAAAATCCAGCCTCAGTTTCTGTGGCCGTGTCATTCACACTGGTGATGCTGATGCCCCATTTATGTGCTCTTTTCAAAACCTTGGTCAGTCTCCGCTTGACTTGAAACTATAGGTACGCGGTACCGGCAATAAACAATATTCCGGTACAGTTAAAATTACCTAGGCCTGATATTATAATGTGCCCGGGTTTCGCCCACCCCCGTCCCGACAACAGGAAAATGAAGTCAAAATATGCATCAAAGCTGAAGAAATATATATATATATTTTTTTTAATCAATGTGTCTTTCAGTATGGGTTCGCGCCACTGACATTAATTTGATCTAGATCTAGTTTCCGAGCAACGACGTGCACGTTCCTCAGTGCTGATGTCCGCAAAACAATCAGTCATGTACTGACGACCCACCCGTTACAGACTGTAATCAAACTCACTTTTGTTGGCAATTTTGGCTTCGTTCGCTAGATATGAACCTGTATTATTTATTTTAATGATTGTCACAATATAAACTTTACCCCTTATTCACCCTCTGACTCCTTTCTTTCTATACGAACAAAAGTCTGTATTGCACATTCACACAATATACTTTATTCATGCGTTCATTATATGCTTTCATATGCTTATTCAGATAATATTATATGTCACTGTGTCCTTTAAAACTGCTAAGTTGATCTATATATATATTTCAGCACAACAATAACATGACACAAAATATATACTTTAACTCAGTTTTAAGCCATTCAGTACTTCCTCTGAACTGTAACTACGTCAATACAAATGATTAAACTTAATGTGTGGAAATTAACACACGACTAAAACTCTTAGAGGAAGACATCATAATACAACAAAGGCCTTTACTCGTACCGCGTGAAATATCGCACACACTGTTAACGTACATACCACCGTGGCAGTAGCACAGAGACAGACGAAGACGGAGATATATGACGACGCAGGCAGACGAAAACGTAGGCGGACGAAGATGGAGTCAGTCACATTGTTGTGTTTGATCAAGATGGTCGAAGTTACAGGCCTATTTTGACGAGACTGAAGTCGATTGTTGTTGAAGCTGGTTTACCATACAGTGTTGCTGGGCGTGATCCTTCTGAATGTTTCTTTCGGAAGTTGTCTTCATATTTTTGCATTCACTGAGCCTCGCAATGACATAACTTACTTGGTTCATTACAAAGGAAGAAATAATAGCTTCGAGTTTACAAAACTAGATTCGTGAGTGATCATTTGCCGCCTCATCTTGAGATGAGCTCTAAGTGCTTCACAATGGCAGCTATCATTATAGCGTTGTTCTCTGCTTCCGAGCAGACCCACTGCGCTCTAGTGGTATGCAACTCTGGATGAGTGACTGTAGCTTCAGGCAGCGCGTATTTTGAACAGCCACAGATGTGGTGTACTTACAGCGCTGTTTGGTTGTTACATGGCAGGTACGTGCCTCTGGAAACTGCCGCCATATCAGGTGAGCGTGTGTGTGTGTGTGTGTGTGTGTGTGTGTTTCTCGAAACAGAGTAACTTAATTTGTTTGGCCACCGGTCTTACAACAACTCAAAATTATGATCCCAAATTTTGACCGCAAATAAGCATGTTATTCTGACCCAAACATATGCAATACTCTGCACTGACCCAAAACACACTCCCATTTCTGATCGCAAAATTAACCCGTAAGTCTGATCTAACCACGTGCATTCTGACCCAAAACAGGAATACAATTTTAATCCGAACAAGTCCAGTTACAACGATCCATAATCAATCCAAATTTCTGACCCGAAACAGATATAATTATTCAACCCCCCCCTCCCCACCTCTCCCGCCCAATTCTCACCTAAAACGTACAAAATATTCTGACCCAAAATTCAATCCCAAATGAGACCAAACCCACCCCCAAAACCCCAAAGAGACCCAAATTGCCGACCAAAATCAAAGTATATTCTGAAGAAAACAGACCTAATATTCCAGGCAACCGATCAGGAAATGTTACCAAAAAATGAGCTTTTCAATTCGCCACAGCGCAACGGATAAAAATCAGTTGCATGTGATCTTGTCGTTAGAATGGAAGAAAAGAAAAAAAGGTATATTGCCGGTTGAAAACTTTCTATGCGACACGCATATTCGTAATAAAACAGCTGGCATATCTTCCTGCGTTTGGCAACTGTCAAAATACTGTTCTGTGCATAATTACAGCGATCTTCTGATTAGCCTAGCCTTCGCCTGCCCTGTCCTCCGGAATAGGGCACCGCCCCCCCCATTTGCACAGCAGACAGCAGACTCACTCACTCACTCACTCACACAGACACAGCGCATGCAGAAATTAAGGCCAGGGGTTTTCTGTCTGTCTGTCTGTCTGTCTGTCTGTCTGTCTGTCTGTCTGTCTGTCTGTCTGTCTGTCTCTCTCTCTCTCTCTCTCTTCTCTCTCACCATATTGTTGATTGGTGTGTGTGTGTGTGTGTGGTGATAAGCAGGTGCTTGACTCAATATTTCCACAGTTGTGTATTTTGTATTGTACATGTAAATAATAGTTAAACAGTTGTAAACAAAAAGTAATCAGAAGAGAGGGAGAGAGAGAGAGAGAGAGAGAGAGAGAGAGAGAGAGAGAGAGAGAGAGAGAGAGAGAGAGAGAGACAGACAGACAGACAGACAGACAGACAGACAGACAGACAGACAGACAGACAGACAGAGATAGAGAGACAGAGAGGGCGCTGAGGTTCTTGGTATTATTATTATTGAATGCTGTATTTCCCTGTTCTAAGACTGACGGTTTTTTGCCTGTTGAATGGAAATGTGCCTTTCTAATGTTGTGCGTTTCGGTGGACGTTATGTATCCAGTAACCATCATCTACTCAAAGACAATACATGTCGGTTTTTACACGAACCTCCATTGGAAAAGCTGGGTACTTTCAAATCGGCTGCTGTGAAAATTTATATAATACTACTACTACTACTACTCCTGCTGCTGCTGCTACTGCTGCTGCTGCTACTACTATTACTACTTTGTTATTACTATTATTATTATGTATGGCGCCTCATCTCGTAAGAGCCTGGAACGCTTACAAGGCCTAAGGATACGCGCCTTTCATCACACACACACACACACACACACACACACACACACACACACACACACACACACACACACACACACACACACACAACAACAAGAGAGAGAGAGAGAGAGAGAGAGAGAGAGAGAGAGAGAGAGAGAGAGAGAGAGAGAGAATTCAATTGGCGACTATATCAATACGCACACTGACAACAAAAACTGACAGTAGTTCAGGCAAAAATGTACTCTTGAGATTTTGTCAAGGACAAACAACTAGTGGACTCCTTTTTATACAAGCAAAGGGCAAGCCCACATACATGACCGTCCTTCATGATATCCAGTTCTCTGTAAATCTAGAAGTAATTGCCCGCATAATGACCCCCCGTGCAAAATGATGTGCGTGAGGCATATTCCGCAAGATTTTCCTTGTTCCAATTCGCAATATATTTTTGTCTTAAAAGAGCGCTTCCCAACTGTTCGTGTAAAGGAAGCAAGAAGGCGTCCAAAGGTGTAGAGATCAAAAGACAAAAGGTTGAGATCTCAAAGAAGAATGAGGCCGCGAACGCTTACGTAAAATCAGAAAGGAAACTCGAAAGATGTCATAGAAACTGATAGCAAAGACCTGAATCTCCTACGGTAACTGTCACCTGGCATACGAGTAAATGCAGGGTACATAAACTCCACCAGAGGTACATCCTCATAAGGTACCTCAAGGTGCATAAACTCCACAAAAGCTCTGGCATGAATGCTTTTACTGATTTTTAACAAGCGCATAGTGAGCGTAGTATGCCGATGGAAACTCACTGGAGAGGAAGTATTTTCGGCGACAAACAGCCGATGGCCAAGACGGATGTGGAAGTGGTCTTTTCAACAACAGCATAGCTGACAGGAGTCGATTGATTATTGTTGAGTTGGTTGATCACTACGGAGGATTGTCGCTCTGCCACTGCAGACTCTGGAACAATCAAGAAAAACCTTTTTCGCTTTCTGTTTTTCCATCTTTCACTTTTACATTTTTAAAGTAGATCCTTAGATTTTTTTTTATACGGATGTAAACACGCAAAAGGTTAAAAAGGACCATGTGTGTTTTGAATGGGCATTACCAAAGATAGAAAAAGTAAAAATATCGCAAATTTTTGGAATAGATTCCGTCTACTAGTAACGCGCAAAGAGATAAAGTACGAAAAATACTGGAGAAGAGGAAAAGGTAACACACACACACACACACACACACACACACACACACACACACACACACACACACACACTACACACAACACACACACACACACCACACCACACACACACACACAATATATATATATATATATATATATATATATATGATAAAGAGATAGAGAGAGAGAGAGAGAGAGAGAGAGAGAGAGAGAGAGAGAGAGAGAGAGAGAGAGAGTATAACAAAGTCCAAGCATGTTTTGCATTGGAAACTTTTTACTCCACATTTTCGCCCTTGAGGGCTTTGTCAAGGTCTGCCCGGTCGGCTTGACTGATTCCTACTGATTCCTAGGAATGGGTCAGGCTGACCGGGCAGGCCTTGACAAAGCCCCCAAGGGCGAAAATTTTGAGTAAAAGGTTTCCAATACAAAACATGCTTGGACTTTGTTATACTCTTTCTACATGACACCATACTCAGTCCTTCCTGCACAGTGCGGTGCACAGGAGTCACAGAGAGCCTTGTTTTTGATGATGATTGCTTTTTATTGCTTTTATATAACGCTATTCTCCGCTCTGGAGCAGACTCATTGCGCTCGCATGTGATTCTACATGAGTGACTAGCTTATTTTATAGCGCGTTTTTGAATATCCACCGAAGTGGTGTACTTACAGCGCTGGCGTGGCTGATGCCACATGAATCTGCTGCCGTCTCGCGCATTCTGAGTACTCCATACAACCATGCACCATGTCACTTCATGCAAAGCCACATACGTAAGGTGTATGCGTGTTTAGCTGTAACCTGCCACCTGCACCTTTGGCAGAATAACCGGGATCTTTTACGTGCTACTGCGGTAACACGCGGGTGTTACGGATACCGAAATAGGAGTCAGCACATAACTGTCTATATATGCACAGAACTCTCTCTCTCTCTCTCTCTCTCTCTCTCTCTCTCTCTCTCTCTCTCTCTCTCTCTCTCTCTCTCTCTCTCTCTCTCTCTCTATCTATATATATATATATATATATATTAAAAAGTCTGTTGGAGTGGAGGTTGCTGTGGGTCAGCGACCTGGCGATGCGGTATTTACATTCATGCAGCCAACTGGGGCCCGATTTTTGCTTCAGTCCGCCGTGGATTAGAAAACGGGTTAGCTAACTGGCATTATCAGCTGTTTCCGCTAGAAGCGATCAGAAAAAGACAGTGTGAGTGACATAGTGTCGGTGTTTGTTCCAACTGAACGAGGTAGGAGAACAAGGATAGTGTTAATTATCTAGTACCGGTGTTTGTCTGTTCGTGTTGTTCGCGATCAGAGAAAAAGGATAGTGTTAATTATCTAGTACCGGTGTTTGTTCCTGCTGTTCGCGATCAGAGAACAGGGATAGTGTTAATTATCTAGCACCTGTGTTTGTTCCTGCTGTTCGCGGTCAGAGAACAGGGACAGTGTGAATTAACTAATATCGGCGTTTGGCTCTTGTTTCAGACGCGATCAGAGAACAAGGACAATGCAAATTAACGAGTCTCGGAGGATCGAGGGATCAGGGATCAAGGACAGTGTGTGTGTCTGGCGGCCATCTCTTATCTTTCTCTGCAGTACGTATACTGCACCTTTACAGTTCTTCCCGCTGTCTCCGCTCTTCGTCAGACACACGCATGCTGAAGCACCAGCGCTTCAACCGCAAAACCCATGGCTTTCGCACTTTCTCACGCATGTTCCCCGAGACGTCAGGCTACTTTCTCTTCTTTCAAAAGCAAACTCAAGACATTTCTATTCTCCGAATATTTCAGTAAGCAACACTGTCTTTCACTCCTATCAGTCTGTATAATATGTGTGTGTGCGTGCGTGCGTGTGTGTGTGTGTGCGACGCGCTGACAAATATTGGGGTGGAGCCACGCTAGCGCAGCGGGTCTATGGGTTGATCAAGGATCAGTGGCACTATGGATGGAGTTGGGGGTCTGCCAAAGTGAGAACTCGGGATATTTTACAAAATATCGTTTGTTACAAGAAGACCCTAGGTTTGCCCAGTTTAGTATCGTCGTGTTCATGAATATTCCAACCTGTTTTCAACAAAATGTGCCCCCCCTCCCCCCCCCCACCCCCCCCCTGCGTTACAGGATATATATTGACTTCCAAAGCTAATGTTGCTGTACTGTTCAGGGGACAACTAATAGAAGGTTCTATTCTGCCAGACGAGCTTCAGCTAATCGCAATATCACAAACTAGCCAGTCAGCACAGCTTGTACCACGGGGTCATTCCCCCAGTCAGCACAGCTAGTATCGGGGTCATTGAGCAAGTCAACACAGCTAGTATCGGGGTCATTGAACCAGTCAACACAGCTATTACCACGGGGTCATTGAGCCAGTCAACACAGCTAGTACCACGGGGTCATTGAGCCAGTCAACACAGCTAGTACCACAGGGTCCTTAGCTCAAAGGCCGTGACTCAGATTATCGTGAATTCAGCAAGTATAACTGATACCACACGTTACTCGGGTCAAAGGCTAGCGAAAAGAGGCTTACTCGGATAAATATTTTCATGTTTTCTATAGCACTTTTCGTGATATTTAACTTGGGTCAATGTGTACTTCTATAGTATACAGAAACAAAAATAACCGCAGCTTCTGTTTGAATGGCAGCTAAATAATAATTTTGACAGTGCATAACAAGATAAAATAAATCGATTTAAAAAAAGGCTTGCAAGCAAAATCTGTGAAGCGCACCATGAAAGATTCATTGTCTAATGTTTTATAACCTTTGAAATAACGGTAGCCTCATAATGACGCCCGAGTTTCCATGGCAGCTGCAGCACTAAGAACCCAAAGTCCATAAGTAGAAAATAGAAGAGATTTTGATCTTTTCAGAGGCCCACAATAAGGTTCAGGCATGTGACATTCGGGGTCCTAAATCCACAGGTTGCCGGATCCTTTCTTCTTATATGCTCTCTTAAAGGACAAGTCCAAAGTTTGGGGTGATTTTTGACACGATTTCCGTTAAAGTTCGCTGAGAACAATCATGTAGATGAAATTGTGATCTGAGGGTTATAAATGCACGAAAACAGGCGTTTTCTGTCGTACCGAAAGCGTCGCCATGACCTGAAAATCATGTGTACATATGCGCTCTACGTCACTCTGGGGAGTCGCTGCAAAAGGGCCAGCAACCACAGGGTAACCGACTTGGAAAAATTCCAGTTCGAATCTGAAAGGATGAAGCTCCGACGCCATTGTTAGTAGTTGGGCCTTTGTTTATTTCCTCCTTGTTATTTCGTCTTTCTCGACCTTATTGTTAGGTGCGTGGCGTTTCAGTCTTTTTCGTTCTGTTTACTCTAGCTTTCACAACAGGCTGGACCTCATCAGGGAGCCTACCTTTTGTTGGGTGTTTTATTTTATTTTCCCAATTTATTCTTGTATGTTTCATCATATGTAAAAATGAAAGTTTTGTTCGTTCTAGTTCAATAGACTAGCGATTTCGTGGCCTCCCTGGGTTAGGGTTTGGGGTTGAAGTAGTTACCGGTTCTTGCTTGCCCTTTTGTTTCTCATGTTATATCGTTCATTTACGATGTGCGAGTGAGGGGGGTAGTCTCGATGTTTAGCGAGGCCGCTCATTCTTTCTTTGTGTGGGGTAGTTCGTGAGCGTCTGTTGCCCTGCCGTGTTTTTGTCACTGCAAAGGGGGGGGTTTGTATGTGTACACGGATTACGTGTATCCAGCCCTTGTCCCGTTGCTCGCTTACAATACTTGCCTCCACTTTCTTTTCAGAAAGTGTTGTTGTTGTTTTCTCTCTCTTTCCTCCTTCTTTTTCATCATTTTAATTTTTTTAATCTTTGGCTTACTGGCCATTTCGTACCCGCTTGTTAGCTTGCCTGATTAGGGCAGCCATTTTGCATTTCTCTTGTCGTCTGCATTTGTTTACATCCCGAGTTGCTTTGTCATCGGTAGTCCTGATTAGCGTTTTGCTTTATCAGTCTGCAGCCTTTGTTTTTCTAGAGGGAAAACCGGATTAGTAAAGGGGTTAGTTAGTTATGATTGTTTGGCTTTCCATCTGTTTGTCGTTGGCACAGTTATTTTTGCTCTGTGCTCTTATGACTGTAGTCGTCCACTCCTTTGTTGCAGACAGTAGTCTGTTAGACTGTTGAGATTTGGAGGTTTCTTTTTTTCTTTTTTCTTTTCTTTTTTTCTCTCCACTTTATGCTTGCAGGTAGGCAACCGTTTGGGTTTTTGAGGTGGTTTCAGCTGTTTTGTTTCATTCATTTGGTGTCAGCTGTTTGCTTGCCTGATTAGGGCAGCCATTTTTCGATTGCCACCAGCATTTGTGGTTTGGCTTTCTTTGCCACAGGCATTTGTGTACGGTCTCTTTCTTTCACGGCCTTTTCTGCCGTAGGCATTCGTGTTAGACTTTTTGTCTTTACCTGTTCTCCATTGTTAGCGCTTGTTTTAGGGTATCAGTGTATCTGTTCAATTTTTGGTATCATGCTGTGCGCTTGCTGCTCGTCAGCTTCATCCTTGGAGATTCGAAATTGAATTTTTTCCAAGTCGGTTACCCTGGGAACAGCCCTACAAATTCCGCTGTGAAGCAAACCCCATTTGGTTTTTCCGCCAGAAAGTTTACAAAATCGCACTCAGGGGAAGTGCTTTTCCCACACAAATGGGCGTGACTGAAGCGCAGCAGTCAGCTCGTTTGACGAATTGCACAAATTTGACCCATTTTCGCCTCACAGCGGGTCGATTCCGCGGGAACTCGTGCATAGTATGCTTTGGGTTGCTTGTGAGTTTTTACAGTTTGCTGCAACACAGTAGGCCGGCATGGTTAGAGCTTTTTGTCGACCACACGCATACAATGAACAATCTAAAATGGCAACCGCACTGACTCCCCAGACTGACGTCACTGGGAAAGTCACGTGATGATGGAGAACCCGAGACGCCAGCCTACAGAAAATAAAATCGATTAAAAACCAACAATTTTTTTCTCTCTCCATTTTTTATCTCATTAAATCTCAAACTAGTGACTCATTTGTCAGTCATTTCGATGGTCATTTTGCATACTTAAAAACCTTGGGCTTTTCCTTTAATTGGCATATTATGAAGCGATTACGAGACTGTTCCAACACACGAGAACGGATGACTTCAGAGAGAGAGACGGAGAGAGAGATTAAAAGCACAAATGCACATGGGCAATGGAGAGAGAGAGAGAAAGGGGGGGGGGGGGGGGGGGGGGGGGGGGGGAGTGGACAGGGAGAGACGTCGATGTCGCCGATCTTTCACACGGCGCCCTGGACTAACCTTCTGTGCGGGGATAGACGGCAAAACCTCTCAGCGTCGCCGGAAAGGACAGGATCCAGAACGCCATAATGGAAATGCCAGAACTTGAATGAAAGACTTTTGCAACGCAAATACGGTAACACACACACACACACTCACACACACACACACACACACACACACACACACACACACACACACACACACACACACACACACACACAAGGATACAGGGATGTTATTCGCCATTGACATTTAAATATACACAGGAATTTGTCTTGGTGACGTTCGATTCATACAGTGTATTAACAAACAGACAAAATTTTACAGTCAGCTATGTATGAAAGTTATAAAAAGGTATATAACTGAAGTTAAATTCAACGAAATAACAGTCTCAGTCTCATAACACGCACTCGCGCACGCACGCACACACGTACCCGCGCGCGCCTGTGCATACACACAGATTCAAACTTGAACACCAAAACAGAGAGGGAGAGGGTGAGACAAGTCCTTCAGTCCATTTACAGTGAGAGAGTGAGTGTCTTTGCTACGTTGAGCATAAAAGAAGAAGAAGAAATAGAAGAGAGAGAGAGAGAGAGAGAGAGAGAGAGAGAGAGAGAGAAAAAAAAGGGGGGGGGGGGGGGGGGGGGGGGGGGGGGGAAGAAGAATGGTGTTTTGTCCATTAATCGGTATTAGTTGATTTGTTTTCAGGGCAGATATAAATGACGAGGCGTTCATTAATAAATGAATCAATGAAACAATTGGTCACTAACTGAACAAAAGAACGAATGGACAAAAGTGTTCGTTTCATCAAATACTATTTGATGCATATAATTATTGGTTTCTTTGATGGAGATTCTCTATTTCTGCCCCCACCCCCACCCCAGCGCCCACCCCGACACCACTCCATCCCCAAGCCTGCGCGTTTTCATTCATTTTTTCATTTTTTATAATTATTTCCAAGACGTACCTTTGGTGGAATTGATGTGCCTTGTATTCACTCGCATCCCACATTAGAGTTACCGTAGGCGACTCAAGTCTTTGTTGTTGTGTTCTTGTGACGTCAGTCGAGCGCTGATTAACTCCCTTGTTTTTTTTATTATTATCCATTTCTGGCCATGGCCAGGAACGTCGAAACCCCCCCACCGCTCCCCCCCCTTCACTCCTCCTGCCATGCCTCCCACCCCATCCGCCGTTCAGATTCCCGCCCACCCGTTTGCGTCCATTTTTATTTTTTTTACCACAATCTCGCCGATCTCCTTTCGCGGATCTGCCCACTGTCAGATCAAGGTAATGGTCATTTCGTATAAAAATGCTGGCTTTGGTGCCAGCTACTCTCACAGCCTCGCAGACCAGAGGGGCCAGGAGAGCGCAGCGGATACGGCCCGCACAGCTCAAAGACCGGGAGACGCTGACTTGTGATTCATTGGCCGAGAAGGTAGGCGCACGCGCGGTGACGAAATAACGCAGCACGTGCATTTTACCAGATTGTATAACAGCGTTGTTATCGGGTCGCGCGCTTTGAGTGCTTTCCTTTCCAGTCCCTTCTGTCGGGCAGTGATTGTGTTTTGTGCTTGTGGTCGGGCCACTGCCAAGAAATAAAAGGTAAATTTTGTCTGTGGGCCAAAAAGGAGGAGCGTTTACTAAGCGAGTGAAAGACAAAAAATAAAAATTCTGACGGCTCCAGAAACAAATTTGACAAGGGAAAACAGCCTGCAGTGTGTGCATCAGCTTCCAATATCGAAGAACAAAACAGGTCAGTGTAATGAGAAAATGTGACCAAATTCTTTGTTTTCGTGTGATTTCATTTACTTGCGAACCAGGAGGAATAAGTTTGCATTTTGCTTATGTTCGCAAAGAGAGAGAGAGAGAGAGACAGATACAGTAAATAAGTAACTTGGTGTTTTACGCCCAATCAACAATTACGGTCTTATCAGGGCGAGCAGAGAGAGAGAGAGAGAGAGAGAGAGGAGAGAGAGAGAGAGAGAGAGAGAGAGAGAGAGAGATAAATCGAATAACAGTCTTTATTTACGAGTGTAATAGATAAGCATGTATGGTTTTTACATCCACCCCTCGCCCAGAAAAGGGACTAGTCTAGATCTAATTAGACTGGTATACATTTTCGAAACTACGACACACAGGTATACACATGGAATAAATGAAGTTCAGACATCAAACATGGTATGAGAGAGAAGAGGGTGAGGGTGGATTTAGAAGGGTTTGAAGAGAGAGAGAGAGAGAGAGAGAGAGAGAGAGAGAGAGAGAGAGAGAGAGAGAGAGAGAGAGAGATGTACCCACAGTGAAAACAAGTCTGAAACAAAGCTGACTGCCAGTGTTGAGGGAAAACGTCAAAACAAGTACAAGTTTAAAACGACAGCAAATAAGCTTGGCCAAAATACTATTCAAAACAACGCGGTGCTTGTGTTCAAAACAATGTGTTATTTTGTGCAAAACAGTATTTTGTTCTGTTAAGAAGCGTTCTTTCTTCTTCTTTTTTGTCTTCTTTTTTCTTTGAGGTACCCACCGTGTAGACTTCTTTTTGCAAGAGGGCAGCGGGCTTTGCTTGCCCGTCCCCATCCAGTGTATACCTATCTTCGTATATCTCGTATATATCTCTTCCCCAGTGTATACCTACTACTTCTCTCTTCCCCACTTTGTACCTACCACTCCTCTCTTCCCCAGTGTATACCTACCACTCCTCTCTTCCCCAGTGTATACCTACCACCCCTCTCTTCCCGGTTTATACCCACCACTCCTCTCTTCCCCACTGTATACCCACCACTCCTCTCTTCCCACGGTATACCTACCACTCCTCTCTTCCCAGTGTATACCTATCACTCCTCTCTTCCCCAGTGTATACCCACCACTCCTCTCTTCCCAGTGTATACCTACCACTCCTCTCTTCCCCAGTGTATACCTATCACTCCTCTCTTTCCCAGTGTATACCTTCAGGCTGTATCCCTCACAAGACTTTGCCCTTCACGCCATGGTCTCTCCGCCACAGTTTGCCCCTCACTAATCCCCTCCACAATTTCTCTCTCACTGGTCTCCCCTCCACAATTTGACCTTCACTGGTCTCCCCTCCACAATTTCTCCCTCACTGGTATCCCCTCCACAATTTGACCTTGACTGATCTCCCCTCCACAGTTTGCCCCTCGTTCCCCTCCACCACCCATTTGTCCTTCACATTCCTCCCCCTGCCCCCCCCTCCTATTTTAGCATTCATGGTTTCCCTTTCGCTTTTTATCCATCTTCCCTAATGCCCACTCATTCCCCCCCCCCCCCCCCCCCCCCCCCCCCCCCCCCCTCAGTTTTTTCTAGTTCTTTCAGCATTGTCCTTCCTGTTCCATTCAGCTATGTTCTTCATCTCCCACGATCTCTGTCCTAACTGTCACTATTTTTGTCCTCTTTGTCCTATTTAGCTATGCCCTTTGTCCTCACTGTCACTATTTCTATTTTTGTCCTCCCTGTCCTATATCCTTTGTCCTCACTGTCAGTATTTCTATTTTTGTCCTCCCTGTCCTATGTCCTTTGTCCTCACTGTCACTATTTCTATTTTTGTCCTCCCTGTCCTGTTTAGCTATGACCTCTCTGTCCCATTCAGCTTTATCTTCCCTGTCCCTTCATCTTCGTCCTCTCTGTCCCATTCAGCTTTATCTTCCCTGTCCCTTCATCTTCGTCCTCTCTGTCCCATTCAGCTTTATCTTCCCTGTCCCTTCAGCTTCGTTCTCTCTGTCCCATTCAGCTTTATCTTCCCTGTCCCTTCAGCTTCGTTCTCTCTGTCCCATTCAGCTTTGTCCCCTTGTCATTATCGTGGCCCTTCGTGTCCCATTCAACCTATAGTCCTCATTGCGACTGTCGTCGTCTTTCCGCGCGGGGAATAGATCTGCTCTCAGCCGTCGTCGTTCTTCCTGTCCTGGGGCCAAATATCGCATCTCGCCCCTTCCTTCCCGGATGCTGCAGACTACGGTAGTTATCCAGCCAGGCGTTCAAATGCCACATAACTTTGCACGGCTCCCCTCGTTATGTTCAGACAAAGAGAACGAGGCGGCCACAGGGTCCGTCATTTGTACAAGTCACTTCTGGCACTTCTCTGATTCTCTGTCTGTCTGCTCTTGTCTGTCTTTGCCTCTCTGTCTGTCTGTTTTTGTCTGCCTGCCTGCCTGCCTATCTGTCTTTGTCTGCCTGTCTGCCTGTCTGTCTTTGTCTGTCTGTCTCTGTCTCTCTGTATCTGTCTCTCTGTCTCTCTGACTGTCTCTGTCTCTGTCTCTGTCTGTCTGTCTGTCTGTCTCTCAAAAGGTCTCTTTCTCACTGTATTAAAGATATGTTGTACATACTTGCAAGAGAGCATGTGTGTGTGTGTGCGAGAGAGAGAGAGAGAGAGAGAGAGAGGAGAGAGAGAGAGAGAGAGAGAGAGAGAGAGAGAGAGAGATTTGGCATTTAAAACAAAATCCTTGTCGGGAATTTTGATATTGCTCTCGTCTACCTGTTGGCAGAAGTCTGCCCCTTTTGCAAAAACACGTTTGGAAAAGGCTAGCTCCTTTAAGCCCCGTTTCATCTCACATTTTTCAAACAGCTGTCAATCGTCCTTCTGTCATTGCTACAGTAATTGTGCTCTCAGATTTCTGTTTCCGCTTCAGTCAATCCAGACAGGATGGATCTGTCGTGGAACACGACCTCGTAAAGTGCTTCGCTTCCTCTACCGATCATTTTACCGCCAAACCGACGTCCAACGTACCTCTTTCCTTTAAGTCCAATTACAGCCTTTTTACCACCCACGCGAACCTTGGATTGTGGCCATTTTTCTTTCCGCGATGGAATACCGTTACGCAGAAATAAAGGTTCCCTTCTGCAGAGAACCTAGCGCTGTCTACGTTTCTCTCTTTCCAGCCTGGAGTAGGTCAGAATGTAGCTGTGCATGACTGACTGACTGCCAAGCCTGTAGTAGGTCAGAATGTAACTGTGTATGCTTCACGTACTGCCAAGCCTGAAGTAGGTCAGACTGTAGCTGTGCAGGCTTGACTGACTGCCACGCATGAAGTAGGTCAGCATGTAACTGCATGCTTTACGTACTGCCACGCATGAAGTAGGTCAGAATGTAGCTGTGCATGCTTCACCAACTGCCAGGAATGTTTCTTCTCTAGTTTCTGCCTGGGCCATATGTTTCATTCGGTTTTTTGTTTGTTTTCTTCTTTCTTTGTTTTGTCCAAAGTCCCCTGACGTGACATATGTCGTACAGTAAAGCAAACGTTTGTTTGTGATATAGTGGTTGTATTTCAACCTGATATGACATACGCGGCTGACCTCAGCATGTAGACCCTTCGCGGTCGACTGACCATTCTATGGTCTACGCAGTTGACAAGGCGTTAAAAACTTTTAATCAACCAGTCGCGGTTGACTTCACCCTGCTACGACCTATGCCGTTGACGTGAACCCTATGATGACACAGACGGTTGGCTTAATCACCCTGCTATGACCTACGCGGCTGACTTCACAGTTATATGACCTACGCGGTTGACCTAATCACCCTGCTATGACCTAGGCGATTGACTTCACCTTACTATGACCTACGCGGTTGGCTTCACTATGATATGACCTACGCGGCTAACAAGTCGTTAAAAACCTATAATCAGTCAGTCGTGGTTGACTGTGTTAAATATCATGAACAAGTCCATACGTTTTTTTATTCAGACAGATCTGATGGAGTGAAATCCACAAGCTCGACTCCCGAGTGACGTTTTCTGCCTTAGCATCGACCCCCACCCCACAACGCAACGCTCGTACTCATCGTGGTCGTCACCATGGCTCGAGCCCTGCAAGCATGCCGACATAGGTCAACGCTGCACGTGCTACTGGTCTTTCTCGTTCTCGTCGTGCCGCACGTTCGCACGTTGAGCTGGCACGGCGGCCACAGGAGAGTGCCCGCCCCGAGCGCTGACAGTCAGACTGACTTGGACCCAGAGACCTTCTGGTGGCGGAACAGACGACGAGTGGCGAGCCCAGCGGGGCGAGGTGAGGGTGCTGTCGGGTTGCGCTACAGGCAGGGGGCGTCCAAACAACGAGTGAACGACGCGGTGGAGGCGGGCGAGGAGAGCGGTCCTGGCGAATATGGCCTTGCGGAGCTTGGAAACCACATCACCAGCTTACCGCAGCCTGCGCGCCACCATCAGAGCTTCGAAAACGGAGCGCAAGGCTGGGGCTTCCTGCGTCCTTTGACCAAGCAGCGAAGCCGTTCAACGGGCCTTCCGCAGCCCGATTCCGCACACTACGTCTCCTTCCACTATTCCTTGCCCGTGTTCAACACCGACCCGCTGCGCTCTATGAACAGAAGAACCAAGCTGCATGGCGGGGCGGGCCGCTACCACGTGGACACAGACCGGGAGGTCATCGAGAACGTCATCAGCCAGAGCTGGCCGGCGTTCGGACCCCCGGTCGTCCCGGTTGCTGCGGCCGTTCCCAAAGTCCACCACAGGCCACGGTTCCCAACACCAGCCCCCAGGCAACACAAACAAGGATCTTCTCTTCGGATCGCGCTGGCTCCCGATGAGGCCAAAGCCGTCGTGAGACCCACAGAGAGGAGCTCCATCACTCGAGACAACCCCAGGATGCCGACAGGATTCGGCGTGGAGATCCCTGCCGTTGATGCCTTCGCCCAGTTCTCCAGCCTGGGCGACTCCGGCTTCAGCTCCTTCGACACAGCCAGCGAACCTTCGGGGTTCTCTTCAGGATTTGGAGAACCCGTGGCGTTCAATCCTTTGCCCTCGGGGTCCTTCGGCGGCGAGCAGCTGAATGTCCACGGCAGCACTGGACACCAGAGTCACCCGGCTGGCGGGTTTGGCGGTTTGGGCGGCGATGACACTGACATTGGAGAGTTCGGTTGGAAGGAGCCCGGTGCTTCAGGACAGGGACACGGGTTCTCCGCTGGCATCCAGCCAATCCCCACCGCCTCGGCTGAGACTGTCGGCACCTTTGCCAACGACGACGTGAGTGTTGTTAACTGGGCTTTTATCTTGTCCTCTTGGTGGTGTTTTGTTTATTTTCGTGACACGTACGTGTTTGTCGATAAAGAACGCGGGGTGTGGTTGGAGGGGTACTTTCGTACATGCGTACATTGTGCGTACATTGTGTGTGTGTGTGTGTGTGTGTGTGTGTGTGTGTGTGTGTGTGTCTGTATGTGAGTGTGTGTTTGTGCGTGTGTGTGTGTATTTGTGTGTGTGTGTCCCATGTTGGTGTGTGGGGGGGGGGGGGGGGGGGGGGTGGGGGGTGGTGTGGTGGTGAGCGAGCCATCGCGCCTCACGTCCAGCAACATTTGCAGAACATCCTGCAAGGGCAGTCTAGCCAGACACAGAGTGACACAGTTCTGTGGCATCTGGCACCGGGTGTTCCGAGTGGAGCTAGGAAGGTGGGACAAAGCGACATGAAAAAAGACACCCCCCCCCCCCCCCCACCCCCACTCCACACCCCACCTCACCCATGCACCCCCCCCCCCAACCCCCCACGAACAAACACACACACACAAACACGCCCATAAACACACATACACATACACCATATACGTGCACGCGGGCGTACGGGGGCTCGCGCGCACTCACGCACACACACACCACACACACACACACACACACACACACACACACACACACACACACAACCACACACGCACGCATGTACGCACACGCACGCACGCACGCATGCACGCACACACACACACACACACACACACACACACACACACACACACACAGAGTCCATCTCTCTCTCTCTCTCTCTCTCCTCTCTCTCTCTCTCTCTCTCTCTCTCTCTCTCTTGATCAGTATAACTATACTGCTTTGCTCTTAACCTTTTCCCCTGTAAGTTTCTCCCCCCTCTCTCTCCTTTTCCCTCTCCGCACCGTCTCTCTTCCCCCCTCCCCCCCTTTCTCTCCCCTCCCTCTCTCTCTCCTCTCCTCCCTCTCTCTCTCTCTCTCTCTCTCTCTCTCTCTCTCTCTCTCTCATGCACTGGTTAACGACACCCTTCCTCCAACCTCCGTCAAGTCGTGCTGCTGCGTTCTGAACGTTTTGCAGTCTGTCGATAAATGATGGCTGTGAACTAGAACAGGTGAAGTCGGTTTAACCCGGAATCAAAATACCTAATTGTTCGAGGGGATTCTCTCCTGTGCAAATTGTGCCTCATTGCACAGCAAGTAATCAGCAATCATTTTCCATTTTGTTCACAGCTTGAGGGTTGAGGCGTGTCAGAAATGTCACCGCGACATTTGAAGACAACAATGTGCTACGCAAGGTGTCAAATAGGCTGTTCTTGTTTGTTGAATTACTTTAGATCAAAACGCACAAAAGATTAAAAGAACGTGTGTTTTTTTCCTTCTTATTCTCATTATCTTCTTATCTAGTTTCGGTTATTGCTTGAGTGTGTTGAAAAATGCTGAGAGAGAGAGAGAGAGAGAGAGAGAGAGAGAGAGAGAGAGAGAGAGAGAGAGAGAACTCGAACTCGAACTCGAAAACTTTATTTTACAAGGATTGTAGTTTAGGTTTAGTCAAAAGCCTGTCTAACAACTAGTCCTTGCTAAGCTACTGATGAGTAAACATAAAATTACAGACATCATTTCTATACATATAGGCATGAATGAGTGAGTGAAACGTTATACATGATAATTTCCACACAAAACAGCGTGTTCATAGCGCCAGATGCACACATGCATACATCATTCAGTCATACAAAACAGAAGTAGTCAAAGCTTATCTTATAAAGAACAGTAAGGGAGAAGGGATCCTGAGGTGATCTAGCGGAGGGTGGGTGATTGCTTCCACCTCCATTGTCAAGCTGATCGCATCTTGCTTCACAGTGAAGCTTTGCACAGCGCGTTTGCAATATCCACAGATGTTGCGTATTTGCAGCGCTATTATTTGGTTGTTACACGGCTGGTGCCACGTGAAACTGCTGCCATTTCGGCGCACGTTTTGTGCACCTGTTCTGCGTGTACCATACAACCATGCACCAGTTTATAGTGTTCCTCGTAGTCATATACGTTCATCTGGTCTTACATTGCATGAGGGGTTATGTTTCCGTAATCCACTGAAATCAGACATAGACTGCACGATCTTTTAGGTGTGTGTGTGTGTGTGTGTGTGTGTGTGTGTGTGTGTGTGCGTGCGTGCGTGCGTGCGTGCGTGCGTGCGTGCGTGCGTGCGTGCGTGCGTGCGTGCGTGCGTGCTTGCGTGCGTGTGTGTGTGTGTGTGATTTTTTTTGCATGTGTGTGCACACGGGGTACCGCGGTTAATAAAACATCCCATCCAAAGGTCATCTCGGTCCGAGAAAGATGTCTCAGGGTGGGTGCTAAGCCTAGCACGTAATGGCCACCCATCCATTCGACGAAAGACCCCGAAAAGTCGTGAAGAACCCCCGATACCTCGCTGAGAACATTATGAGAATGAACACACGTAGACCTCGGGAAAGCTAAGCAAGATGACTGAAAATTGCCCAAAATCTCGTTGAGTTCACCCGTGAAAGTTTGCTGATAATCTCTGAGAATACACTAGAAAACCTTTGAGAACACGCCGAAAACTCGTTGAGAATCGCTTAGAATCCCTCGGCAATTTTCCCATTGGATGACCCTGGATGTGGCTTAAGAGTGCACGTTCATAAACACGTTCTCTTTGGCTTGAATGTAGATGAACGACCAGCTCAATAATGGCCTAAGGGTAGGCGATTCATCTCTCTTGCTTCCCCTGCTACTTGTTTCACGTCAATCACACTCGCCATGCTGAAGCGCCATAGGCCTCGTTTTGAATCAGAATGCAGCAACTCACTCTGCTTTGAAGCTAACATGCAAACGTGTGTCTGCGAGTGTTTAGCTGTTGAAACCAGTTTCACGACCAAAGAGCTGTTTGTCCGATTTGGATTTTAAAGAAAAGGACAGTTAGCACTGTCCCTTGAAAACATTAGTTTTAGAACACGATTTAATGATTTCCTATATTGGCCGTGTGTGTGTGTGTGTGTGTGTGTGTGTGTGTGTGTGTGTGTGTGTGTGTGTGTGTGTGTGTGTGTGTGACGTTTGTTTTGACTGTGTTTTGGTTCTTTACTTTGTAAAGGGCTATGTGCTCCAATCTGAAGAAATAGCACACAAAAGAGTACGTGATTATTCAGTGGATTTTTTAAAAATTATTTTTATTTAATTCCAGTTATGTAACAGGCTCGGTGTGATTTTTTGCTGGCTGGCGATCTGGGTCTGTTGATGTATCCGTTGTTGTCAATCGAGCGGCGTGCTATTAATTCACAGACGCGCACACGCGCGCGTTTTTTGTTGTTGTAAGGGTGCCCACAGGGTAACCGACTTAGAAAAATGTCCATTTCGAATCTCCAAGCACACACACACACACACGCGCGCGCGCGCGCACACACACACACACACACACACACACACACACACACACACACACACACACACACACACACACACACACACACACACACACACACACACACACACACACACACACACACAGAATGGACTCACACATTTCATACGGCAATGGTTCGTTTAAGACATTTCGCCCTGATTTTCAACGCAGTCTCCGCACACGCATACATTTGAAGGCCATATGTAATAGAAACGTTCTGTTATGCATATTTATGCATTGCTCGTTTCAAGGATAATAGTGGAGATGCAGAAGTCTCTGCCTGACTCTGTTTCTGATTTTGGTAATTTCTCCATAGAGGAGGCCTAAATGCATGGATGAGATTGTCGCATTTTGATGAAGAAAAATATATGCCTTCGTCTGACAAGGGAAGCGCAGTTTGGGAAATGTCCCCTCGAGCTCCCTTCTGATTGGTCAATACCAGCGATAATGCGGGATCGGAAAGAGGTAAATACTGCGCAAGACTATCCCGGGCATATTTCCCGAAACGCACCCCACAGTGCTTGCCGCGAAATGTGTCCACGTCCGCATGCAAGCGCTGTACGTTATTCCACCCGGTCACCTCGAACGTGGGCAGAGGTCAAGAGAAAGAATTAAGAGGCTGGAGGCGTGTTGGACACTGGACATTGCTCGTCAAGCAAGACACATAGCTCTTTTCTACCCCCCACCCCCACCCCCACCCCGCCTTTTTTTCTTCTTTTTTGTTTGTTTTGCTTTTTGCTAAAGTCTTCATAGTTGATTTTTTTTAATTTAAACAATCGATCAATACCTTTCTGCCTCTGTCTGTGTCTGTCTGTCTGTCTGTCTGTCTGTCTGTCTCTCTCTTTCTCTGTCTGTCTGTCTGTCTGTCTGTCTGTCTCTCTCTCTCTCACCCTCCACCTCTCACTCCCCATTCTCTCTCATGTTGCTGCAGATATTCTTAGCTACTTCGACCCAACAACATCTAAACACAGTATCCTGCAAGCACCAGCTTAAAAAGAAAGAAAAAATAATCTAATTGACGCGTAGTAGCTAGGCGTTTATTAATTTGTACGCCCCCCCCCCCCCCCCCCCCCGCTCTCCAGCACCACCCTTCTTCTTTTTTTGCGGGGTGAAACTCAGTAGAAAAACCAAAACAGTTTTTCATACAGGGAATTGGTGGCACCGTTGGGTTACAAATTAACAGACGCCTAGCTGCTACCCGCTAATAAAAAGGGTATCGCCTTTTTTCTTTTCTTGTTTTTTAGCTGGTGCTTGCAGGACAGTGTTTAGATGTTAGATGTTGTTGGGCGGAAGTAGCTATAAATAATAGAGCCGTACACCTACGTGTGACGTTAGTAATTGCAACAACATGAGGGGGGGGGTTCTTTATTTACGAGGGTAATAGACTTTTTTACATCAGCCCTCGCCCAAACAAGGGACTACTCTAGATCTAATTGTACATGTACACATTTTCTAATCTACGACACACCGGTACACACAAGGAATAAATGAAGTTTAGACGTCAAACTGATTAGACGGCGGGAATGGGGGTGGATAAAAGGGGGCCTTTAAATTATCATTACCCAAACATTTTTTGGGGGAAAATGCACGAAAAATTGGGAGACAAAACATGGTAAACTTTTTCAGGGGGGTTAAAATCACCAAATTTAACTGAAACCCCCAACCCAATTCAGTCCCAAAATGTATGACATGTAATTTCTTTAAAAGTTTCAGGGGCTGGACGGTAATCTAAGAAGTCAGGGATTCTTTTTAAACGAACCTACCGAAATATATAGGCTTGACTTGAAAAGGCACCCCTGGGGAAATTTGATATACTGATTTTTTGCAAATAAATTTGGTTGCCGTAAGAGGGGGAGGGACTTTTCCGGACATAATTTTAAAAAACCCCCCCTCGTTGTAGTTAAGCTGTTCTTAGGGGGGAAAAAAGAAAAGGAAGTTATTTTCTGAAATCGTTAGATTTTTAATTATTTTAATTTTTATTTATTTACAATATAAAACATTAAAAAAGGAAAATTCCCTTGAGCTCTCTTTTAAATGAAAACCAAACCAAAAGGGTTTTAAAGAGTATTTGCACAGGGCTGAGTCCCCCATGTCGATCCGTAGTCGATGATGGATTGAATGGGGGTTTTTGTTTTTTTTTTTTCTTTCTGGCATGAAGCTTCAGAAAGTGTTTAATTTTAGATAGCTGGTAAATTTTCTAGGAAATACTTTTACATAAAGCAGTCACATGCCCGGACCAGGAAAGATTGCAGTCAATGGTCACACCAAAAACTTTGTGGTTTCGACTTCATTGACATTTTGGTTTCCGATGGAAAAAAAGGTGGGCATTTCAAATTTTAAATTTGGTTTCTTTTGCCTAAATTGTTTAAGCATAAATATTTTTATGAGGATGGAGCGACATATGTTTAAACCGGGCCCCGTTCTCACAGGCTGTTGGAAAGTCTGCTTAGTCTTAATAGAGAGAGAGGGGAGAGAGAAAAGAGAAAAGGGGAAGAGGAGAAAAGAGAGAGAGAGAGAGAGAACTCGAACTCGAAAACTTTTTTTTTCCCAAGGATTGTAGTTTGGGGTTCTTTTAGCCCTTTGTTTACTGATTAAGTGAAAAATGGAGAAAAAAGGAACAAAAACTTTAAAAACCCCAGTTAATTTTTAAACGGGAAAAAAACAATATACAAACAAGTAAAGTATAATACACCACTATTAATAGTAATAAACAGATAGAAACAGCAAAATCATTGAAAATACTTTGAAAATGACAATGAAAAAATAAAAATGCATCCCTAGCAATGCAAAAATAGTTTTGACAAAACTTGAAATTTAAAGTTGTAAATCACGAAGAGGGAAGAGAGAGGGGAGGGGAGAGAGAGGGGAAGAGAGAGAGAGAGAGAGAAGGAGAGAGAGAGAAAAAGAAGAAGAAGAAGAAGAAAAAGAGAAAAAAGACACGAAATGCAGCCTCGTTACTCAAGCATTTCCTTTCAATGCGTTTTCTTCCGTTCACGAAAGGCAGCTGAACTTCACCTGACTGCTCGGGGGCATAAAGAAACCACTTTGGGCTTTAAGAGGGGGAAAAAAAGGGTTAGCAGGTCCTCAATCTTCACCAGCATAATCATACATATGCTGCTGGTCAGGCGGCTGACCTGGCGATAGTAACCCGCCGTTTCTGGGTTCCCAATCTTGCACACATAGCGCTGACACCACTCGGATCCCGGTGGAGATGCGAGGAATCTGAAGGATCTTTCTCTAGATTCACGTGGGTGTTTCACGTCAATTTCGGGGAAACATAATGCCTTCAGTGGATGTTTCTTCAAATCAGAGAGCTTAAATATCGATCGGCTGTTGGGGGAAAGGGATTGAAAACATCACTCACACACACATAGCTACAGGCAACACGTACACACACACACACACCACACCCCACACACACAAAAACACACACACACACACACAAAACACACACACCCACACACACAAGAACAATCCAGAGAGAGAGAGGGGAGAGAGAGATAAAATGATATGTTTGATGATGATGATGACGATTAAAAATTTACCTTTTTTCCCAAGAAGGTTTAAGAAAACCGGCTTTTTTTTTTTTTCTACTTCTTTTTCAGAAAAATCTGGGGATTTTATACGGGACGCTAAACACAGAAAAAAAAAATACAAATATTCGTATAGCAGCTGTTACAGTAAAAAGCTTTTGGGTTTAATATACAACTGAAAGTAAAATACAGCAAACGTATTCCATGGGTTTTGGGCAGAAGAGAGAGGAGGAGGAGGGGTAGAGGAGAGAAAAGAAAAGAGGGGTTTTTTTTTTTTTTTTTTTAACGGGGTTCCCAGATATAAGTTCTGGGGTTTTTTTTTGAAAACCCAAAACTCTCTGTTATAGATCTAATTATACATGCACCTTTTTCCCCCAAACCTACGAAAAAGGGGAAAGAAAAGAGAGAGAGAGAGAGAGAGAGAGAAAAAGGAGAGAGGGGAGAGAGAGAGAGAGAGAGGGGAAGAGAGAGAGAAAAAAAAACGAACGAACGAACGGAAAAAATTTTAATTTTTATTTTTCTTTAAAGGAGGGAAATGGAATAAGTAATTTTAAGGGAATTATTTTTTTTTTTTTACATCCAGCCCTCGGCAAGAAATCCAAAAAAAAACCCATAAATTTAAAAAAAGAAAAAATAACTATTGAGAGAGAGAGAAAAGAGAGAGAGAGAGGAGAGAGAGAGAGAGAGAGAGAGAGAGAGAAAAGGAGAGAGAAAAACTCGAACTCAAAAATTTTTTTTCCCAAAGGATTGTTTTTTAGGTTCATTTGGGACCTTTCTAACAACTGGCCCCTTGCTAAACCTGAAAAAAAGAAAATGGAGAAACAATTATATGAAAACAAAAACAAAAAAAACCAAACAAACTCGATTAATTTTTTAAACATGAAAAAATATAAAAAACAAATAAAATAAAAACACTCCCCTATGAATAGTTAAACATACAGGAACAGCAAAATCAGTGTCCCTTTTTGAGGGGGAAGAAAATTTCGAACCGAACTCGAAAACTTTATTTTCCAAGGATTGAAAGTTTGGGTTTTTTTTTAGCCCGGGCCAACAACTAGCCTTGCAAAGGGGCAGAAGAAGAAGAAAAAAAAAAGGGAAAGATTTTTTTGTTAACCCAGATCATAAATCAAAAAGTAGGAAATGCGGGTTCCCCCTTCACACACTGACACACACCCTGACACACACACACACACACACACAAACCAACACACAAAAAGCCCCCACACACACACACACACACACACACCCCACACACACCCCGCGGAGCAACAGTAAAATCATTTTTCCCCGTGATTTTTGGATGTGAAAACGATGATACCGGCATCTGTTTTGAAACCTGGTCTACAGAGTAAAATGGGGGGGGTTGGGGGGGGGGGGGGGGGGGGGGGGGGGGGGGGGGGGGGGGTTATAAGCTGTCATACGGTTGTTTTAAAGGGTTTCAGGAGGTTTTTCTTAAAATGAGTGAGTGACATGATCTGAGGTGCACTTGGGAAAACTTTTCCCAAAAAAGGGCACCAGAAAAAAGGGCCCTGCTTGTTTTTAATAAAAACTATTTCTTTGGTAACTGAAGGTATTGTTTCTGGAGTTTGAGTGGGGAGCTTTGTACAAGCCAGAAAATTCACTGGCGCATTGTTGGGAAGTGCCCTATACATAAAAACACCTTTGTTTGTAGTCCAGTTGTTTGTGAAGGTTCAATATTCCCATTTTATTCAGTTTCTGGTCAGGGTTTTTTTTTATCTGGGAAAGGTTATTTCCATCTTCTTAGTGAGAATTTAATCGTTTTTTAAACACAGAAACCCCCCACCTACGGATTTCGTAGTCAATTTTGGGATTTTTAAAGTGGGGATTGAAAAAAAAGCTTTAAAGGGACAGTGTCAACAATGTCTTTAGTTTTTTGATGAAGGAAGACACGCTTAGAGTGTTTTGCACATGTGCGTATGGGGTATCCCCCGAAATTTTTTGTCCTATAATTATTCCTAAAAGTCGGGGTTTTTGCCACTTGTTCAACTTTCATTTCCCTGTAGTAACAGATCAAGCGATAAAGGTAAAGCTGACCCTTTTGGCCCTTTTAGCGATTGTCATAGAGTGGGTTTTTTTTTGGATTTATGACCATAGAATTATTGTCGCACCAAATAACCTGGTCTAAGCTTTCCTGTAAGGGGTGTTCTCCCCGAAAAATATCCTTTTTCCCGGGTGTGTGGAGTGTTGTGTCGTCTGCTAACATGTCGCAAGCAAAAGAAATATTTGTTTCATGCAATGGTAGGTCATTGATAAAAATAATAAACAGAATAGGCCCTAGGACAGATCCTTGTGGTACCCCAAAAATTTACAGAGCCTTCAGAAAAATATGAGCCATGGAGGAAAACACCCCTTTTTGCGTTCTGCCTTCAAGATACGATTTGAAAAAAGGTAGAGAACTTGAATTTTGAAGGTAACATCCAAGCTTGTACATCATGATATTGTGATCCACAAGGTCAAAGGCCTTTTTTAGGTCTAGGAATATCACGCCAGACACCTCAGATCTGTTCATCGCTGTCAGCCAAGAATGTTAAGCCGTACTAATGCGGTACTGCAAGAGTGTTTACATCGAAAACCGACTGGAAGGGGTGAATGAGTAGGTGTTTTTCCAAATAATCATTTAACTGCACATGCACATGCTTTTCGAGGAGTTTGGACAAGGGCAGATAACAGTGATATTGGTCTGTAATCAGTCAAATTTGTCTTGTCGCGAGTTTTTACAAAAGGGACCCCCTTTTTCTTTCAAACCCCAGATGGATAATGGTTTTTTTCGATGCATAGATTAAAAATGTAAGTAAGTGAGTCTATTATGTAAGGCATTGACAATTTGTTTTAAAGGGGTTTCTAATGCCATCGGGGCCAGACGACTTTTTTTTATCCAGTTTGGGTATATAAGAGCTTTAAAAATGGGATGACAAATGGCTCCTGCCCTCGTGTTTTTTGCTCGCAAAATTCATGTAGAATATCTGAGCATTCAGAGTCATATACATCATCCGATCGTGGTTTTGCCAAACATTCTGCCACAGAAAGGAAAATGATTATTGAATTTATCAGCCGTTAGGTTCTTTGGGATATCGGCAGAATGAGACTGGCTCCCTTTCGTGAATGTATTTAGAGCACGCCACACAGTCGAAATATTTTTTATCTCCTCAATGAGTTTCTGGAAATAGTCCTTTTTTTCTTTTCTCACCTGATTTTTTATTTTATTTCTTAGCTTTTTAAGAAAAATTTTTTTTTTTCTTTGCTTGTTTCCTTAGCCATTACATCTTTGTTAAGCCAGGGTGGTAATTTGGGATGTTTGACGCGCTTGTGCTTCAGTGGGCGTGTCTGTTGATTACACTGAGGTACACACTGTACCACACCGACAAAGCTTCTTCGGGGTCAGTATAATTCAGGACCGAAATAAAAGGGGGGACA
>JABMCL010000594.1:95000-102500 GCA_018857735.1 Alviniconcha marisindica
TGGTTTTTAATGCCGTGCCTGACAAACAGACAGTTGGTTTTTAATGCCGTACGTGACATATATTTGGTTTTTAATGGCATACAATTGGTTTTTAACGTCGCGCATGACATACATTTGGTTTTTAATGAATACATTTGGGTTTTAACGTCGTGCATGACATACATTTGGTTTTTAATGACATACAATTGGTTTTTAACGTCGCACATGACATACATTTGGTTTTTAATGACATGCAATTGGTTTTTAACATCATGCATGATTTTTATTTAATTTGAGAGTTTTTAAGTTTTGGTTTGACAGAGAAAGCATTATTCCAGGTAATTCTGGGTTTGCTATTAGTGTATGCAGATTGAGAGAAAGGGGGCGTATGTTTAAGAGTAAGAGTGTGTATGTGCATGTGTTTCATGACTTAAAATTATTGAGATATGTTCTTAGTTGTGTCATCGAACGACAGCTTCAATTTCCTGCTGGGATGAATAAAGTATATTGTTATTGTTATTACATTTGGTTTTTAATGACATACAGTTGGTTTATAACGTCATGCATGACAGACAGACAATTGTTTTTTAGTGCCGTGCGTGACAGGCATACGTTTGGTTTAAACGTCGTACACGACAGGCAGACAGTTGGTTTTTAACGTCGAGCGTGACAGGCAGACAGTTGGTTTTTAACGTCGAGCGCGACAGGCAGACAGTTGGTTTTTAACGCCACGCATGACAGACAGACAATTGGTTTTAAACGCCTTGCATGAGGGACAGTCGAGTTTGAAGGCCGTGCATGGCAGACAAACATACATTTGGGCCCCGATTGTTAATCATCTAACGAACAGAAAATAATAGCCATCCGTTAGCCTGTGATCATGAGTGCTGTATCAACCCAAAGCCACAGTAAACTCGGTGATCTCACTTCTATCCTCCTCCCAGTTAAGCCACAGTAAACTCGGGGATCTCACTTCTATCCTCCGCCCATTTGACCTTCGCTTTGTTATTCCCTTCCCTTGTTGTCGACTTCCTGCTGCAGAAAAGATAGTATCCGAAATGCCAGCCTGCTTTGTGTCCATTTAGCTAGTTAGTCAATCTTCCTTGTTAGTTACTCGATCTTCCTGGTCAGTTATTCAATCTTCCTTGTTAGTTACTCAATCTTCCTGGTAAGTTATTCAATCATCCTGGTTAGTTATTCAGTCTTTCTAAGTAGTTGTTCGATCTCCTTTCATGGCTTCTCAATGTCCGATATTGCATTCAGTTAATGGGAAAGTGCACGTCGTCTGAGATTGTGAATGCATGACGGCGGTAAGCGATAACTCTGTGGGATTCTAATCATGCTTCTTGCCATAGTTTCCGCGGTGGCGAGGTGCGGGTCAACGTATTTTCTTACAGACATGCAGATTCACTCAATACAGCTTATCAGAGCAAATGACGGCCACACTCTTGACGTGAACGCACAGTTTTGAAACATAATGTCCATGCAAAGTAAAACAGTGCTGTCAATTAAGCTGAACTCGTTTGAAGACGTTAGGTGAAGGAATCCAGAGTTCCTCAACTTAAGATGTAGAGTTGCGAAAGTTCGGCTTCCCTGAACTTTCCCTGTATTCAGTTTAAGACATCCAAAGCTGCTTCAATTTGGTTGAAGACATGGTTACAATATTGCTGCTGCTGCTACTGCTGCTGCTGCTGCTGCTACTACTACTACTACTGCTGCTGCTGCTGCTGCTACTACTACTACTGCTGCTACTACTAGCTACTGCTACTACTGCTACTGCTGCTGCTGCTGCTACTCCTACTCCTAGGTAACTTTTGTATAGCATTACTCTCTGGTGTACTCAAACTCACTGCGCTTTACAACATACTCCAACATTTTCTAAATGAGAGAAAACAAATCGAAGGTAACATGTTAAGAAAGTAATACATATATGACAACTAACAATGTACATAAATTATACAAGAAAAATAATGTGCAGGTGCCGTATCAGAAGCAGTAATATACAAAACAAGAAAATAATTTCATTATTACAACCTACTCATAATTCCATCCCTCCCAGTCCCCACTCCCGCCCCGAACTCTCTCTCTCTCTCTCTCTCTCTTTCTCTCTCTCACACACACACACACACACACACACACACACACACACACACACACACACACACACACACACACACACACACACACACACACATACCCTCCCCCAACACACAACACACACAAATGGATAAGAGACAGGTAGCGGTTAGCATGTACAAATCAATCCGAAAGTCATTGTGTCGGTAACAGTCAGTTGAGAGAAGAAGGCTTAGTGGGAGGAGAATTAACTCGTGCGAGAGTATTGAAGTGTAGATGGTCAACGGAAGAGACCAAACAGAATATCAGACAGAGTGGTGAATGGCAATTGGATGACTTGAAAACGTGCAATATAATCTTTGTAACCGGTCTCAGCCAGTGAACCGCACAGAAAATCGATCTTAATAGTTCTAATGATAATATAACAACAGTATTGCGATAACGCCAAACTATTATATGCACATACGCACAAATGGACACACGGGTACCAGCACACACAAATGGATCAGTCAATGTTTTATTTTATGTCTGTTTACAGTAAAGCAATGTCAGATTAGAGAAACCCGAAAACTCGTATGTGTGTGTGTGTGTGTGTGTGTGTGTGTGTGTGTGTGTGTGTGTGTGTGTGTGTGTGTGTGTGTGTGTGTTGTGTGTGTGTGTGTGTGTGTGTGTGTGTGTGTGTGTGTGTGTGTGTGTGTGTGTGTGTGTGTGTGTGCTGCGTGCGTGCGTGCGTGTGCTGTGTGTGTGTGTGTTTTATACACACACACACACACACACACACACACATATATATATATATATATATATATATATATATATATATATATATATATATGGAGAGAGAGAGAGAGAGAGAGAGAGAGAGAGAGAGAGAGAGAGAGAGAGAGAGAGAGAGAGAGAGAGAGAATTTACAATCAACTTAATCAGACAGCAGACATTAAGGCCTTGTCGGGGAGGAAGATATCAGCGCGGCGCGGAAAACATGGCGGGTCTGTTTTGTTTTTGGAAACGAAATGTCTTGAGGTTAGATCTGAATGAGTCCAGGCAGTGTTTGTGTCGGAGAGGAAGGGGAATGTCATTCCATGTAGTGGGCCGAAGACGAAAAGGCGTGGGAACCAACAGCGGAAAGTCTACTTGGTGACTTGACGTTCGTTGACATTTAGATAAGTGCCCGTCCCTAATAAGCCTCGTGGTTTCTGTGGACGGTAAGCACCATCTTTACTATGTAGATAAGTAGAGCTTATGTGCGCACATCATCTGCACGTCATCCGCCATCCTGCACGTTGTCACGTCTCAGGTTCCTGACAATTGTGATCTTGTCTAACTCCGTTTTCACCTGCCTGAGCGCATTTGAATAGAAAATCTCCATGTGCTTTAAGCTGGGGAGAAAATAGAAAGACTAATTGACTGGAAAACAGGAAGCAACGGACAACAGACAGGGAAATTGATTTCAAACCCCTGTCGGCCCAGAGAGAGAGAGAGAGAGAGAGAGAGAGAGAGAGAGAGAGGGAGAGAGAGGTATAAAGTCATCACCACCAACAAATAAAATTTAAAAAAGAAAAGAAAGAAAGAACGAGAGAAAAAAAGAAGCACGTGTTTTTGTGTGTGTTTTTTGGTCTTCAATAATAGCCATAATAATAATGGAAATTTATAAAGCGCCTATCCTGCGCTTGATATTGTTGAACAATGGAAACATAACATAATGCGTGTACAGCGAAATATGAGACTGTCACCAATTTGTCAATCCGACGTGCTCGTAATCAACGCGTGTCGATCATTTATGGCCACATAAAGCGATATGCTATTCCATTACAGAAATACGACCAAACATCTCCACAGTACGGCCATCTCTTCAGCTGCACAAGTCTCTCTCAAATAGCCCTTATGGAAAAACACTAGGAATGTTTTTATTTTTTGTGTCTCCTCATTGTTTGACACGGACCTTTACCGCTCCCTTATGTCCGTAATTTGTGCATCAGCACGCCACTCCATCCCGAAATAATCCAATAACTGTCGTCTTCAAGTCTGCCCTGCCCTGTTCAATGGGACAGCGAGGTGCGGCGCTTTGAGTGGTAACCAATCGTTCCATTCCTGTCAAATCAACAGTGTCTGTGCCCTAATCAAATTGTTGACGCATGGCCACACGTGGTCTTGTGGACAAGGGACGCTGTGGGACCAGAGTCAGGCGGTCTGGCAATGGCGTTCGGTCCTCCGGGAGTTCTTATTCTTCCGGTGGGTAACCACGGCAAGGTGTTTACCAATGAAGCGCAGTCTCTGCTGTGGGCGTATTTGATACGTTTACCGCTTATGCCGGCCGTGCTTATAAACACCTTCACTGGCACTGGACAGTAGCTAGGACTTGGGGTCGTGTTCTCGCAACTTTCAAACGTCGATTTTTAAGATCCAGGCACATAAAAGATTCAAAAGAACGCTTGTTTATTATGACACAGACAAACAACGCTAGCAGCCATTCTTATTTCAATTTTTGTTGTTGTCGATTTTTAACAAACAGGACAAGATATTGAGTAAAAAAAGAAGAAGACACAAACCTGCTTTATGTTTATTTATTGTTCCATCCTACATCAGTAGGGCCTATGATCTGTGTGTGGTTTGGTTCCCCTTTAAACGTAAGCCGATTCAGCTTTGGTCTTTTCTACCAGTTGCACAAAACATTTGTTGACGTGGCTTATAGTTCCTTTAAGATCGCCTTTCCCCCGTCCACCCCCATCACCCCACGAACAGAGAGCTTACGGGTGTCCCTGTTCTTAAGGCCGATGGAAGACAGGTGTTCACTTCACTGACCGGATGCAGAGTCTCGTGTCACAAGCGGGCGTCCTAAGTAGCTTAATTCGACCTGGCCGTCGTCAGCCCCATTGATGCTAGGCTGCTGGACATTAAGACGCATCGATACGGTCAAAGGAGGTGGGTTAACGGGGAGCATGAAACATAAAACCGGCAAGCCCACCAGGAGCCCATTGTGCGTCACACTTTGGCCGTTGGTATAGTATATGGTGGCCTCTTTATGTCTGGGCCTGGCGTTGTTGGTGCGGGTCGGCCTTCCTTGATTGACATGTACGACCCGCACGGGACAAGCAAGGCTGCTTTTTTCTCCCTCCTCCACGTCTCTCCACGGCCTTGGCTCCGCTGGCTGCCGGTGTAGCGTCGCTTCCAGTACAATAGTTTGATTGGCGTATTAATCGCCAAGGGCCGATTAAAAATGAGGTGTGTGTGTGTGTGTGTGTGTGTGTGTGTGTGTGTGTGTGTGTGTGTGTGTGTGTGTGTGTGTGTGTGTGTGTGCAGGGCTCCCATTAGCGAGTATTTTAAGGAGGCCCCTGGGACTCCCTGCTACAATTTTTAGAGGGTCCCTGGGCAATTTTAAAGGGTCATGTCTAATACGAAACGGCAGCTGTGCAGAAGTATTGTGCTTTGCGTACGATGCTTTATGTCCTTGCTACAACTCAGTTATAGGTTCAGTTCTGTCATATAATGTCACGTTGTGCACTTTCAGGTATGCTGGCTCATTATAGCAGTAATAGGTTTATTCAAAGGCCTACTCTCGTAGTCCTCCATGTCAGCTGTACTCTGGTGGTTGGCAGCCCTGCCAACTCTGTAGATGTACTTCAGTAGCATCTGTTTCTAACGGAGGGTTGGGGATGTGTGAACCTAATGATTTTTATTTAATTTGAGAGTTTTTACGTTTTGGTTTGACACAGAGAAAGCATTATTCCAGGTAATTTTGGGTTTGCTATAACTAAGTATTAGTGTATGCAGATTGAGAGAAAGGGAGCGTATGTATAAGAGTGTGGTTCATGATTTGAGATATGTTCTTTGTTGTGCGATCAAACGACAGCTTTAATTTCCCACTGGGATTAATAAAGTATATTGTTGTTGTTGTTGTTATCCATTGGTCAGTATGAAAATGATTTTTTAAGTAGCAGGGCAAGAAAGCAAAATGTGTTGCATTTTCAAACACAAGACCATTATAAATATTTGAAAGTGAAACAAGTTGGAGTAACGTTCTGAATGCGTGAAACAGATCAAAACCAAACAGAGAATGAAGGGAGAAAGCTCTCATCTTTGCAAACTGCAAATGGAAAACAGGGTACTACAAATAGCTACGGCTGATTCTGTAATTAATGTTGTGTGCTATCTTAACATCACTCAAAGTGTGAGTTGCCTCCCTTAATGTCTATGGTGCCACTTTGAACAATTTATTGTAGAAACTCCATTGATCTTTTTTTGACAGCTGAAAATTCACAACAAATTATTGTCATGTTGGAAGCCTTCACATTGACATCATGTACACGGATCTCTAATTAATCCTCAGTTTCTTTGCATGACTGTTTTATATTAAACTTTTCAGAAGCAGAAGACCAAAAGGTCTCACAATGTAGGCCATATAAAGCACTGACATGCACTGTTTGATGTATTGGTGAGCCGGTTTGGCCTAGCGGTAAGGCGTTACGCTGGTAAGCGGAAGGACCTCGGTTCGATACCGCTTCGGCTCTCCTTTCTCTTCAAAAAGGTTGTGGTTTGTGGACACTGTCTTGTGACTTTGTCCATCACTTCCTACTGAAACATTAAAATGGCTCTCATCGCTGCCCATCTTAATGCAGAAGTCATTCTGGTGGTGACAGTGTAGCGATAGGTATATAATCTCCCTCCATAACCCCCTTCTCCCCGTCCCTAATAAGCGGTACTGTTTCTGTGGACGTTAAACACCATGTTTACTGCTGCAGAAGTCATTCTGGTGGTGACAATGTCTCCCCCCACCTCCATACTCCCTCCCCCCTTCTCCCCGTCCCTAATAAGCCGTACGGTTTCTGTGGACGTTAAGCACCATATTTACTTTGATATCTTGGTGTTAGGTGTGTGCTGATTTGTGTCTTAGAACTGTTGTGTAGTCCTATGTACCAGTACCTCGAGAAGTTTGGGAGAATGACTGTGTTCTTGTCAGTAAAAAAAAAAAAGATAGTGTAAGGTAGCTGTTGGTTTTGAGACAGAAGATGTGGTAGGAATAGTTCACATGACCATTTCTGTCAGTTGGGAACAGGAGGTCTGGACTATAAAAAAATAAGATAAAAATAACCTTGCACTTTCTTGGTGCGTCCCGTGGGACCCTCTAGGCGTACGTTTAGTGCGTCCTTTTCAGTTCTAGTGCGTAAGGGACGCACATTTGTGCGTTAATGGGAGCCCTGGTGTGTGTGTGTGAGGATGTTTGTGTGTGGGTGTGATTGTGTGGGGGCGAGTGTGTGTGTGTGTGTGTGTGTGTGTGTGTGTGTGTGTGTGTGTGTGTGTGTGTGTGTGTGTGTGTGTGAGAGAGAGAGAGAGAGAGAGAGAGAGAGAGAGAGAGAGAGAGAGAGAGAGAGTGTGTAGGGGGCGTGCGTGAACATGTATAGTGTATGTGTGTGTGTGTGAGAGAGTGTGTGTAAGTGTGTGTGAAGT
>JABMCL010000594.1:115000-125000 GCA_018857735.1 Alviniconcha marisindica
AACTAATATGAATCTTAACTAACTCTAACTAACCCCTCACTAACCCGGCTTCCATCTAGAAAAATAAAGGCTGCAGACTGATAAAGCAAATCGCTAATCAGGACTACCGATGACAAAGCATCGGGATGTAAACAAATGCAGACGAAAAGAGAAATGCAAAATGGCTGCCCTAATCAGGCAAGCTAACAAGCGGGTACGAAATGGCCAATAAACCAGAGATAAAAAAAGAAAGAACGCATGGTGGAAAAGAAGAGGAAAAGAGAGAAAACAACAAAAACAACACTTTCTGAAAACAAAGAGGAGGCAAGAAATGTCAGCGAGCAACGAGACAAAGGCTGGATACACGTAATCCGTGTACACGATACAATCCATTCAGCCGACAACACGGCAGGGCAACAGACGCTCACGAACTACCCGACACAAAGAAAGAATGAGCGGTTCGTTAAACATCGAGACTAACCCCCTCATTCGTACATCGTAAACGAACGCTATAACTCGAGAAACAAAAGGGCAAGCCAAGAGAAAAAAACAGTGAATAGCAAGAACCGGCAACCAGCCCAACCACAAACCCTAACCCGGGAGGCCACGAAATCGCTAGTCTATTGAACTAGAACGAACAAACCTTTTTCATCGTTACATTATGACGAAACAAACAAGGCTAAACTGGGAAAATAAAATAAAACACCCAATAAAAGGCAGGCTCCCTGATGAGGTCTAGCCTGTAGTGAAAGCTAGAGTAAACACAACGAAAAAGACAGAAACGCCACGCACCTAACAAGGCTCGAGAAAGATGAAATAACAAGGGGGAATAAACAAAGGCCCAACTACTGAAAAGGAGTTTCATCCCTATATGTTGTTTGAAATCCTCTTTATATTATTTGAACTGGACATTTTTCCAAGTCGGTTGCCCTGTGGACACTCACACAGACCCGACTTCCATGTTTGGTTGCTGGTCTGTTTGTGACGTCACTGCCCGACCTTGACCTTTAGCTTAACATAGCTCTCGCGGAATCTCGCATTCAAAATGGCGCTGGTTTTGAAACGTTCAGTTGACCGTATTTTCCGACCTTTTTGCCAAAATAAACGCATTACAACCTAGTCGAAGCCTGATTTTTTTTTAAACAAGTGAGTAACACACTGTTTCTTCTCTTCGAACGTTAGTACGGACCTATATGTTGTTTTGAAACGATTTGGAGTGATTTTGTGGCCCGAAACTGCCTTTACAGGCCCTTTAGTCGCATATCCGGTTAACAAACTATATTAAGCGCTGTAGAACGATTGGTTCTAACAAAATACAACATTAACAATAGACGATCTTCGGAAATCCAGGGGACTGCACTCGGTAAGAGCCTTCGGGCATGAACCTGTATATATAGGTCCATGCCTGCGGGTGTAGCGCAGAGTAGGCACGCTTTTGTTGGGGGTACAGTGAGCACGTGGGCAAGATGACGGATACCCGTAAACAAAAGGCAGAAAAGGCATCAGAAATGCCGATCAAACACTCATTGCTCGCGGGGAACGTGCAGATCGGATAGTAGGTTCCCCCAGCCGGTAGTCTAGTATAAATTATAACAGGTCCATGCCTGAAGATCTCAAAGTGTCGCAGATCGGCTCTTCTCTGCTGCCACCTCCATTCAGGGGACTTCACTCTCCCGGAGTAAAAAAAAAAACTGTCAAATTATCTTCGCCTGTTATTTCCAGAAATCGTCTATTACATCGACAGAAGTCTGTAATGTTTACACCCACCTCTTCCAACTTTGGCAGTGTCCACAGGGTCAGTTTGACAGAAATGCCCAGTATACATGTTCATGGTCTCCATTAGTGACAGTTTGCCAGCCAGTTCGACAGACAATACTCAGTATACATGTTAACGGGTTTTGATGATTGACAAGTTGCCAAATTTTGTGCTGGATTGTGCTTGCTCGTGCATTCTGCGTTTTTCTCTCATTTGCAGTAAAAACCAAAAACCAAAAACATTTATTTCGCTTAGATTTTTTTGATTTTTTTGGATTGTTTTGTTTCATTTTATTTTTATTTTTTATTGACCTATTTTGCACATCGCTCCTTTTTCTGGACAAATCGTGTTCAGTCGCAGAGAATAGACCTTACCGGTTTTTGTCCAATGCTTTTTCTCCGGCCTTTTGTATTCCACAATCCCATTGGGTTCAGTTGTTGTCACGGACCTTCTCATTTGCATTACTGTTGCCAGACCGTCTGTGCCACTATTATGTGATTACCATAATTGTAATTCAGAAAACCGAATAACAAAAATATGTGTTTTTCACCCGACCACCAATGAAAGTCGGTATTGCAAGTGAAAATGAAGGGTAAATTGAATTTTCGCCTTCGCCATAAACTCGTTTATGCCTGCAAGCAACCGAGAGCAGTTAATAACAACAGAAAGGGGGTAGGGGGGGGGGGGGGGGGGGGGGGGGGGGGGGGGGGGGATTTACTCAATGCATAGCCTGTGCCACTGGCCGCAGCATATTTATCATAGTTGCCACAGATCGATGTTCCAGATTATATCTGCCTCAAATCAGAAGCGTGAAAGGGATGAAATAGTCAACGGGAAAATGAACAATGTGAATGTTTGCAGCAAATCCGTGAGACAATTTTAACCCTTTCACAGCCATGCTTGCCGCGCCGTCACTCTGAAAACGACCGATGAAAGTGCCAAATTTGAAACCAGTAAGGCTTCTTTGCCCCCTTCGCATGAGCACGTTGAAGGAGTTCTAGCAATATGCACAGTATTGAAAGTAGATTTGTTACAGGACCGTCATATATACTGTTTGGAGGTAGTACTAGGTCTGCATGATTGTGTGCACTTTTCAGCCCGGAAATTGTACAGGCTGGGGCAGTCAAGTGGTTAATTGTAACTGAATTCGTACAGACCTAGCTGCTGTGTACGTGACTGGAAATGATCGAAGATTATCGCGATGAACCCCCAGGCAAACACTCTGACAATAAATGTTTTTCAGGTTCTGAGAAGCATGATGCAACAATAAATGTTTTTCAGGTTCTGAGAAGCATGATGCACTCTATGGAAGATGAACAAGAAGCAGTTTTTCACTCGATTTCGCAAAAAACGCGACCGTAGCCGCTGCCATTTCGACCCAGCTATCTGTATCTGTGACGTAATGAACGAGGTCAGAATGTGTGGCAAAAGTATCAAATACGTCACGAGAAACCTTTTTCTGCTCTTCGTTGGTAAAGAGCGACGCAACACTGGCCCCTCCCCGAGGAGGAGGATGCAGTGGAGGTGGAGTTTATGTCCCTTGTATTTACTCGCATACCAGGTCCAAGTTACGTAGGCGACTCCGGCCTTTGTTGTTGTGTCTGAGTGACCCCTTTTGAACGCTGTTTGTTGTTTACTCCAGAAACGGCTCAAATTCGAAGCAAACAGGTATTTCTTTTGTATGCATATCGGTAGATCGACCAAAGGAAGCCTTCAGAAGGAAATAGTTGCCCATTGTTTCCCCTTCCGGTTTTCAGGCCAGTTTACGCCTTCACCTCGGTTCCTGTTTGTAAAGGTAGACTGGGTGTGCCGAGAGACCGCCACACGTCTGGCTTCATTGACAGGCTGGCAGTGATGCGTGAGTATAGCAGCTGCCGCTCAGGGTTCTGTGTGAACGAGAACACGTACATCTTAATATTTAACATATGACATTTTTCTGTAGAGTCTCTTTCATCATATCAGTTAAATCTACCCGAAGACGGTAAGACGTCACCTCTCTTTTTTTTTATATTTATGATAAGAAGGACTTTACGCAACAATAACAACCCCCTGCCCCCCACCTCCCACCCACGCCCCAAAAATGTACAGTACACACACACACACACACACACACACACACACACACACACACACACACACACTCATGATGACGTCACATTCCATAATCCACCAATGGCAGCCGAGGATGCGTGGGGCGCTCGTTGCTACTGGCCCTTTTCAGCGGGTGTAAACTGAACAGGGAATTTGATTATCCAGTGGATAATATCCACGGAAGAAAGGCAAAATCCGTGCTGTTTTTAAGCCGGCTGATTTGCCAGCCTACATAACGCGAGCGGACGTATTCTTTGCTAACTCGCTCTTGTATGGTTGCAGGGATCGGAAGCATTGATCTGGCTGCATTTTCATGTCTTTGCTTTATTCTTCAGTCTGAGATGATCATTTTGAGGGAATTGCGACGACTTTCAATATTTGCTAGACAGGCGTTACCTGATGGGTCTTTCCGTCAGACGTGTTGGTACTCAACCTTTTCACGTGCCGTGTCTCCATGCGATGACGTTGCCATTTTTAGTCCTTAGCTGGTTGAGATTGGCCGTATTGTACAGGCTGTTGCTGACTGAGTTTGGCCGTGTTGTACAGGCTTGTTGCTGACTGAGTTTGGCCGTGTTGTACAGGCTTGTTGCTGACTGAGTTTGGCCGTGTTGTACAGGCTTGTTGCTGACTGAGTTTGGCCGTGTTGTACAGGCTTGTTGCTGATTGAGTTTGGCCGTGTTGTACAGGCTTGTTGCTGACTGAGTTTGGCCGTGTTGTACAGGCTTGTTGCTGAGTCTGGCCGTGTTGTACAGGCTTGTTGCTGACTGAGTTTGGCCGTGTTGTACAGGCTTGTTGCTGACTGAATTTGGCCGTGTTGTACAGGCTTGTTGCTGACTGAGTTTGGCCGTGTTGTACAGGCTTGTTGCTGACTGAGTTTGGCCGTGTTGTACAGGCTTGTTGCTGACTGAGTTTGGCCGTGTTATACAGGCTTGTTGCTGAGTTTGGCCGTGTTGTACAGGCTTGTTGCTGACTGAGTTTGGCCGTGTTGTACAGGCTTGTTGCTGAGTTTGGCCGTGTTGTACAAGCTTGTTGCTGAGTTTGGCCGTATTGTACAGGCTTGTTGCTGATTTTGACCGTGCTGTACAGGGTGACCGTGCTGTACATGCTTGTTGCTGAGTTTGGCCATGTTGTACAGGCCCGTTGCTGGTTGAGTTTGGCCGTGTTGTACATGCTTGTTTCACGCTTTCTAGCTCGACTATTATCACGAATGTATCGCTCATAAACCGTAAGACTCGTTGAATCCATTGTTCGAGGCAATTCTTTAATCAGTGCTATGGGTCAGAAAACGTGTGAATACCCAGATAACATGTGACATCAGCAGCAAGAACTGGCCCCGAAAGCGTGATGAGCAAATCGCCACCCTAATCTCGTTAATGTTTTAAACGATGATGGCATTGAAATTAACCGCAATGCGTGAAGCGCGAATAGGACTATTCGACCGCCCTGATCGCTTTTAAAGTTACAGACTCATTTTTCTACGTTTAAGCAGCCTAAACGCCATATAAAAATTGTATCACACACACACACACACACGCACGCACGCACGCACGTACTAACACACACACACACAACACACACACACACACACACACACACACACACACACACACACACACACACACACACACACACACACTATTGATAGACCGTAGCCGTGGAACAAAGTTGGTGGTAACATTTCGGCTACAGCCACGGAATTAGCACCTCTCTGTATCTATCTACACAGCGTTTTCATTGATTTCGTTCACCGCAGTCCACAAGGCTGTTTTATTTAGTTTTGGTAAACCAATGTATGACAATTCATTGCATAGCAAACAATGCCAAAACAAACAAACAAGTACGTATTTTCACGTGTGGTTTTCGTCATTGGTCTGCCTGGCGACAGATACTTGGCCGGAGAACAGTGGTTTCCATATTTAGTGATTGGTGATTGGTTGAATAATGGGTGACGTTGAGTCCAAAAGGTCAGGACTTAAGTTGACGGACATTCATTATGGTGAACAGAATTTTGTATTTGATTTAAAGCGTAAGGTCTAGTCTTAGTTTATTTGCATGTAATATGAATATCTCACAAAATAACCCACCCTCTGCTTGGATTGTGGAAAAATAACAAACACTCGATTTTAAAGTGTTTTTTTCTTTTCTTTTTCTTTCCTTCTTCCTGTAGTCAACTCTTCAAGTTTCGCTGGCTTTGGCAAAACCTACACAATTTGTGTTCCTTTTTGTGTGGGTGCGTGATCTACTCAACCCCGCTGTGTAAACTCTATTTTAAATGCCAGTACAGTGTAGAAGACTTGTGGTAAAGCCGATATTATTTATTTTTTTCCTTCCTGGTAATTTTCTATAATTCTATAGGTCTGCTGCATATCAATATCATGGAGACGAAGAGGAGCTGTGGAGAAACTGACACAATTCATTCGTCTTCTTTCCTGGTATTTATTGTCAGATACAACATTATTCCAGGCAATTTTGGGTTTGCTAGGTATTAGCGTATGTAGATTGAGAGACAGGGGGTGTATGTCTAAGAGTGCGTACGTGTGTGTTAAGATAATTATGTGGAACTAAATTTTTCACTGTGCGTTAATGTATAAGATCGAACAACTGCTTTAATTTCCCGCTGGGATGAATAAAGTATATTGTTATTGTAACTTACAGTAGTTCGTTGTGTCAACCGTGTGGGCCTATGTCAGTTATACAATGCAAACACACTGGAACTGTGGAAAAATAACGACCTTCAGCCCCGTTTGATAACAGCTACGGAATCGGCATTTCTTACTCAAGTCTGCAATGGTGATTTATTTACCCTCGCCGCAACCCTGCTTTCCATCACAAGTTCTTTATGCGTCTGACGCAAATATGCGTTTTATGAGTAGGCGGAGACAGAAATGGTCTCGAACAGCACAAAACTTCCCATGGATATTCAGAATCTCTGAATCGTCGTTGGCAATAACATTGCCTTTTCGCATTTAAAATGAAACAATCGAAGCTCACTCCCTGCACAAGCTTCCGCACGGATGACCTAGCTACTTTTCTTTCTTTCTTTCTACCCTTCTCGGTAAGTTACTTTCCCTTAATTTGTAGCACCTGTCTTCTTTTGGTCTGTTTCTTCTTCTACTTTTGTTACCTATCCTTCTTCTTTGTTAGTATCAGTTAGTTTGTTGTTTTTGGTGTTGTTGTTTTAGTTTTTTATTTTCTTATCAAGACACATCTGTCGAAACGTGGTATTACTTTTATTTTAGTTTCGCTTGTTTTGTTGTGTGTGCGTGTGTGTGTGTGTGTGTGTGTGTGTGTGTGTGTGTGTGTGTGTGTGTGTGTGTGTGTGTGTGTGTGTGTGTGTGTGTGCGCGCGCACCACCTGCGCATTTCTTTAAGATTTGACAAAGAGAGTGCTTCAGTAAGTACTAGGAGAATGGCTTCCCCATGGATTTTTGGAGCACTCTACAAATTGGCAATTATCAACATCGGCGAAGAGGAGACACGGCAGATGTTAATAGTTCCTTTCAGCCTCGGGTATACTTTCCGTCCGCCTGCCTCCCAAGGGACCACGATATCGTCAACGTTGTCATGACAAATTGATGGCCCACAGAGTCTGCTGTCCGTCTTGTTTGCGCTGATCATACTGTAAGGTCTAATTGGCCCAAGGCTCAATGGTCAAGGGCTGACTGGCCGACATTGCTGGTGCAATTCACAAAGTGGAAAATGTCGGTTCCGCTTTGTTCCTTCTCATCGTGTATGAATGATCTAGCTGAGACAAAGCAGGGATTAGCAAGCTAGACGTTACACTTACAGCCAGAAGAATTTTGTCCCCCCCCCTCTCTCTCTCTCTCATCTTCTCCCTCTCTCTCCCTCCCCCTCCCCCTCCCCCCCCCCCCCCCCTCTCTCTCTGTGTCTCAACCATCGCCGCTACGGAAGCAAAAACTACGCTATCGTAAATATATTACACCTGTTGATTATTTTGTTGTTGTTGCCCCTTTCGTGAAAGAGATGCAGAAACTGAAGTTCATTTCACACACACACACACCACACACACACGCACGCACGCACGCACGCACGCACGCACGCACGCACGCACGCACGCACGCACGCACGCACGCACACACACACACCACACACACACACACACACACACACACACACACACACACACACACACACACACACACACACACACACACACACAAGTAAATCGTCGTGGTTTTCACGGACGTTCAGGGGATGAACCACAGCAAATGAGTCCTGTTGGGTTGGCCAAAGTCAGGTCAAGACGTGCCACGTACGGCTACACAGACAGCTACAGCTCGCCGTCTTCTGCAGGATCAGATCCAGATTTATATAGGCGCATCATTAGCCCAGTATGGCATGAAGTATTGATACTCTCTTCTGCCGGACGTTATTCCGGTATTTATCGCGCTCTCTGCCGGTTCTGCCTTGGCGTTCCCGGGAGGCCAGGCACGGAAGCGGGGTGCAGAAGATTGTGTGTCATTTTTTCAGCGTTGGCTTTGCGGGGTGAAATATGAGGACAGGGGTTTTACGAGGCTCCGCACCACCCTTCTGACCATTATACAACTTCGGGGAAGGAGGGACAGAAGGGGGGAGGGACAGAGGTAGAGAGCGAGGCGGGAAGGACAGAGAGAGGAAGAGGGGAGGGAGGGGGCGGAGGAGAGAGGGGAGAGAGGAGGGAGAGAGGGAGGGAGAGGGGGCAGAAAAGGGGGGAGGGGGAAGAGAAGAAGGAGGAGGGGAGGGAGAGAGGGGGGAGAGAGAAGGGGGGGGAGGGAGGGAGGAGAGAGGGGGGGGGGGGGCGGGGGGGGGGGAGGGGGGGGAGGGACGAGGGGGGGGGGGAGGTGAGGAGGGTAGAAGGGGCGGGGTGGAGGGGAAAGAGGGGGGGAATAGAGAGAGACTGGGGGTGGGAGGGGGGCTGATACTTCTGCTGCGATTTGTTTTTTAGCTTTTGGCATCCAGACAGAGCGACCAGCTATTTATCGACCAGCGCAGATCGTCTGCAATTTACATGTGATCGGATATGTAGGTCTCATGTGCAGACAGGGAAAGAAGAGGAATGGAGGGGTGGAGAGAGAGAGAGAGAGAGAGAGAGAGAGAGAGAGAGAGAGAGAGAGAGAGGAGAGAGTCAACCCCACCCTCCCCCCCCCCCCCCCCACACACACCACAACACACAGACACACAGACACACAGACACACACACACACACACACACACACACACACACACACACACACACGAGGGGTCTATTTTGGCCCTATATTATCGTGTGGTTAACACTCTTACCGTGAGTTAGCTATATAGTTATTGATTTGTGTTTTGCCCTGATGTAAGTGTTTTGAATGTGATTTAAAACAGCGTTTATTCGCTCTGAGGACACCCTGTGCAGTTCACAAGACTTCAAAAAAGAATCCCCCCAAAATCCATGGACTAAGTAAATAACTGGCTTTTGTCATCTGTTAACAAAAATAATATATATATCTATTTTCTTGTCCAGTGTTTGGAAGAATTTAAAATTAAGTAAAAAGCTAAACCACTTATCTGTTTTTGGTTGAGCAATGTTGTTTTCCTGTCCAGTGTTTGGAAAAAATCAAAAGAAGAATTCTTCCAAACACTGGACAGGAAAACAACATAGCTCAATCAAAAACAGGTAAGTAGTTTAGCTTCTTCCTCTCCCGCTCTGTCTGGCTTTATACTGCTTCTCTCCCCCCACCCACACTCACCCCACCCCACCTCCAACCCCCGCCCACCCGCCTCTTCGCTATTATTTGTTTTACTGAAATGCAGAAGAATTATAGCACGAGGCATTTTGCGCGTGAACTAGCTGAAATCAGCGTCGTTTGATTTCCTTCACTGTTGTTTCTGGACTGTTTGTTGCTTGCCACGAGGGGTCTGCCCGGAATATTTTTCACAGGTTGTGCATTTCGCTATTAAAGTAATTATGCCTTCCTTTTCGCATTTTGTGTGTTTTAAGGCTTGGAATAGGTTAGAATATCATCATTGGCGGGAGCTGCCGCAAGTATCATTTTTGTCGCGACAGAAGTTTTGTCGCGAGAAACACGTCATTTGTATATTTGTCGCAACAAACGTTTTGTCGCAACACGTGTTTGTCGCGACAAAAATGACACTTGTGGCAGCACCCGCCAATGATAGTATATTGCCACGAATACTTCACCTA
>JABMCL010000594.1:130000-135000 GCA_018857735.1 Alviniconcha marisindica
TGGGTGGGAATTCTATGGCCCCAATTATCTAAAGTGTTAAAACTTGTGCACTGGTCCAGCAGCGTCCCTTTTCCCCCAGTGTCCCTGCAGAGGTAGGTTGTTTGCTGTTGCGGCCTGTGTTCAGATGGCAGCAGTATGTGTGGGTCTGTGAGAGAGTGTATATGTGTTTATAGCCTGTGTGTGTGTGTGTGTGTGTGTGTGTGTGGTGTGTGTGTGTGTGTGTGTGTGAGAGAGAGAGAGAGAGAGAGAGAGAGAGAGAGAGAGAGAGAGAGAGAGAGAGAGAGAGAGAGAGAGAGAGAGAGAGAGGAGGAGAGAGAGAGAGAGAGAGAGAGAGAGAGAGACTGTGTGTGCATGCGTACGTGGGTGGGTGTTCAGAAGAGGGCAGAATGAGAGAAACAAATATTCAACACTATAAAAATGTGTATTAAATTAAGAAATAAGCGAGGTTTCGGTGCGTTATTGAGAACGCAAGGTTTCATATTAGAGACTTGAGAAGTACAACATTTGAACTGCTCCCGAACTCCCGAAAGTACAGTGGCACAGCTTGACACACAAATACCTTAATACTGTTGAGCACTGTGCAGCTAAAATGTATTTGACATTATAAGCAATTTATTAGACTCATGTCTGCATGGCAAACTGCAACCTGGCGGAGTTTTTAGATCATTTAAGGCTGCCTGTGGCATATTTATCGTTACATGTACTTTCTCTGCACTCTCATTTTACATCGAAATAGAGTTGTATGTGTTCATTCAGACACAAATAGGACAGAAAATGTCAGGACTAGTACAGCATTAACTGATACACGATCACAACTGCAGCCTTGATTATATTATTAGTGTCCTTGTTAATAATTAATGAGTTTGAAACCCTAATGAGCGCGTAAGATGAGCATCGTCATACAAACAAGGCAACCGAAAAACCAGCAGGACGGATGTTGGCTACATCACAGCGAAACAACGTATGCCGTTACAGTTAGAAATGGCATGAGGTATATCGACCGGTCTATATATTGCTGCTGCCGTGCTACATTTGGTCGCCTTTTGTTTAATTCCGGACATTTTTACGACGAGGTTGTCGTTTCTCTTACATTCCTGGCCCACGTGTATGCATACTGCGTAGTGGATTCCAACTGACGTCAGGCATGTTGTACAAGTAAATACCTGTGGCGTACTCAGCAGTGCGTGGCGCGGATGGGGATGAAGGTGGATTCGCCAACGAAAAACTATTAGTGAGACAAATATAGGCACACAACCAAAAGCATTAGTGCAAACACGCTTCTATTCACACACACACACACACACACACACACACACACACACACACACACACACACACACACACACACACACACACACACACACACACACAATCACCACAGACAGTGCACACACCCTTCTATTCATACACACACACACACACACACACACACACAGCGCGCGCGTGCGCGCGCGCGCGCGCATGTGCGTACGCACACATACACACATGCGGGGTGGGGGTGGAGGGGGGAAGATGGCGATCAAAATCGTACATTTTCGTTGACTGCAGATAATTCTATGTGGAGATGTAACGACACATCTGCTTTTATATCAAACCAGTCCTGAGCTTAGCACGACTGCGTGAGGTACAAACATTTAGTTAAGTGTCATGGCTCAACAATGGCAAACCGCGGCTTCTTTGGTGCTTGTCCTTCATCGGTGCTACCACTTGCCATTGGCATCAGGTCGCTGAATGTTAGTAGGCAAAGAACTCGTTTAAAGCTTAAAAAACCCTTCTTTTCATCTTCTGCATCATCATCATCATCATCATCTTCTTCTTCTTCTTCTTCTTCTTCTTCTTCTTCTTCTCTCTCTCTCTCTCTCTCTCTCTCTCTCTCTCTCTCTCTCTCTCTCTCTCTCTCTCTCTCTCTCTCTCTCTCTTTTGGTTCTTCTACCTTTGAATGAAAGAAAAAAGAAAAAGGTTTTGAATAATGCTACTTCTTTTAAAGACGTTTTCGTCAAAAATCACCAGATATTAATATTCCTCCACTTTGTATCTTTATTTTAGTTATTTTCTGAACACTAAGAAGAAGGTTAAACGTTGCTTGTTCACATCTGCATCCACTGAATTGTTTTGCCAGAAAAGAAGACAATTAGAAGCAGTGTCAGTAGCAACAGTGTTTTCCACTCCAAATAGTCAACGCCTATGTGAACTGAGTGGATGTAGTCATGATTACCATTTTCATCCAGCAGAAAGACAGACACATTATGCTTATGGTCTTTTTTGTCTTTTTTACAGGCGCTGTGACGTTTGGCGGCAAGTGGCATGATGGTCCTGCGGAAACGCTAGGCCTTTCGGGAAGGCGTTGAACTGGAGCTTCCGCTTCCGTTTCTGACTGAGCTATCAACTGCTTTTATGCACTTGGAACAAATCTAAGCGAAAGGAAAGGGACAAGAATTGTATCTGTTGTGCTGACAAGCGAGACAGGCCAATCTGCCTGGTGTTTGCGTGTGTGTGCTTTTTTCTCAGAGACATGTGACTCCCTACAACATTTGGACCATGTTTTTGTAATAACGAACAAATAAATTTGATTCCAATTCATCTATCTCCGTTTTCCCCATTTATTTCACAAGTTACAGGTATGCGTGTTTTAAATGTAGGATGTAATTTGATAGTGTCAGTAGCATATTTTCATTTTATTTGTGAAACTGTTCGTTGCGTTCGTGATGATTATCATCTTCTTCTTTTTTCTAATAATAATTTTTCAGGGTTTAAATGGTACTTGTATGGCTTGCAAAGAACGATGAGCGCTGAACGTGTTTCCCATCTACGTTTGCAGAGAACGATGAGCTTTGACCGTGCGTCTCAGCTCTGTACCTATTTTCCCAAGGCGTCATTATAGCTCTAAACATCTTTCTCTCGGTGCGACCTCGGCTCCTATATAGAGTAATGAGCTCTGAACGTGTTTGCCACCTCGGTTCTCAGAGAACAAAAAACTGTATTTCCAATCCGAGATCGTGACGTAAAAGTGGATGACTTTATCACCTGCAAAAGACAATGGCTTTTTCTCTCTCTGTCTAAATCACATCTCAGATGAAACCCAAGAGGAGAGAAGATTTGGCGCAGACTTGCCCCGAGAACGTCCTTGTGTCGCGCTTGTCCTGATTGGAGTATTTCAAACTCCCTTCTTTCTTGACGTTGCCATGCAAATCAAGTGCACCGGATGTTGGCAAAATCGGCCACCGGAAAGTGGTTCTGCTATCTTAGCGACGTTATACATATAAAGAAAGGTTTCATTGGAAGGCCTTCTCTCGCCCACAGCCTCATCATTCCTGCTTACAGGCGTGCTGGCAAGCAGTTTTGGCCCACTTTTGCTTCTTCGTTTATGTCGCTTGATTGATCATGGAGGGGGGTCTTCCGTGCACAGTCTTGCTGCTCCTGGCAGAGGGGATTCCTTTGTGTGTGTGTGTGTGTGTGGTGTGTGTGTGTGTGTGTGTGTGTGTGTGTGTGTGTGTGTGTGTGAGGAGAGAGAGAGAGAGAGAGAGAGAGAGAGAGAGAGAGAGAGAGAGAGAGAGAGAGTCTTTTTTCTTGAATGATGCCAGGGTTTCAGCTTTGTCCGTTTTGTGGGTCATCGCCATTTCTGAGTGCAGTTCGTGGGCAGGTCTTTGCTACGAACAGAGTGTCCTCCTCTGGATTCATTATTATCCCAGCCAACCAGCGTTATGATGATATAAATGGTGATGTTGATGATGGACATTTCTATGGCGAATTATCGCTATAGCAAAACCTAAGACATAATGCGCCCTACAAAAAGATAAAAAATGTACAGATACATGCAACAGAGAAAGTAAGAAGACCATTTTGTTTTTAAAGAGACAAATGGTGTCCAGTCCCAGGGTCGCCAAACCACACAATGAAATAACACGCAACAATTTCACTGAATATAGACACCAACTGTGACAGGAGCACACATGTACACTCCTAAATAAAATATATATTAAAAACGTACAGTGGCATTTTCTTGTTTGTTTTGGCTCTCTCTCTCTCTCTCTCTCTCTCTCTTCCTCTCTCTCTCTCTCTCTCTCTCTCTCTCTCACACACACACACACACACACACACACACACACACACACACACACACACACATTCTCTCTCACTCTCTCTGCCTCTCTCTCTCTCTCTCTCTCTCTCTCTCTCTCTCACACACACACACACACACACACACCACACACACACACACAATGTGGAAAAGGTGGTGTTTTAATTATTTGTAGATTTGATTCCCAAAGAATGTTGTTGTTGTTTTGGGGTTTGTTTTTTAAGAAGGCTTGCTTAAAAGAAGATGCACATGGTGCGTGACAAACATCATATTATTATGGTAATGTGTTCTATTGCGCCGGGCCCGTGAAGAAAGAAGCACGTTGTCCAAAGTTTTGTTGTTGTTGTTCTTGTTCTTGTGAAAGGTATGCGGAAGGTTTTTGTGTCTGAAATGGGACAAAGTTGTCTGGTTGGCTAGTAGAATGTCAAGACTTAAGAGAGATAGACTGGACATAACTTTCAATGAAAGAATTGTAGCGCGGAATTGGTAGCTTTGCGCTGGTGATTGTGAAAGTGGACTTTCCTAATCCCGTTACACTGTTTGCCACAGGGACTTTCCTGGTGTGCGTGTGTTTCTTTCAAGGCACAGTATTATTCTGTGACCTATCGTTGTCCCACTCTCAGCGCATAATGTATGTATGTATCCATAAGAGTTATTGCACTGTGGTTTTGTTATGTCACCGTTGCTTTGACATACTTCTGCACATCTTTTCTTTTTGTTTTCGTGTGCGTTGTTGTTTTTATCAGTAATAACAACTGTTAGATGTTAACATATCAGTTCACTGCAATGAATTTCTATTTTGTTTCGTGAAATTAAAAATCTTGGCAAATTTTGATTGTGTTCCTCGTCTTAAAGACACATCTGGGGCCTTAACTATTAATCGGGACTACGGTAGGCCAGGCCTAAACCAAAGTCCCTGACT
>JABMCL010000594.1:145000-152500 GCA_018857735.1 Alviniconcha marisindica
CACACACACACACACACACACACACACACACACACACACACACACACACACACACACACACACACCACACACACACACACACACACACACACACACACACACACACACACACACACACACACACACACACACACCACACACACACACACACACACACACACACACACACACACACACACACACACACACACACACACACCACACACACACACACACACACACACACACACACACCACACACACACACACACACACACACACACACACACACACACACACACACACACACACACACACACACACACACACACACACACACACACACACACACACACACACACACACACACACACACACACACACACACACACACACACACACACACACACACACACACACACACACACACACAACACACACACACACACACACACACACACACACACACACACACACACACACACACACACACAGACGCCATACTCGAGCAAAAATTAAACTGCGTGGGTTCTCGTGGCTGGCTGAGAAGGATAATTATTTGAATTGGACGAGACAGGAAATGAATTATTAAGTAGTGGAAGGGGGGAGCCAATGTCATTACGTGCAAGTCCAGTTTTACGAATAGTCAGAAATTACGATTTCAGCTGATGCGTTCTGCTTTTATAGTCTGAGAGTTGGGACGGCGCAGATGCACAAGAACTCCCGGGAAGAATAGAAAAGGGACGTTTTTACTCAGTCATAGCCAGCAGGTAAGGGCAAGAAATACGACAAGACAAGACAGAAGCAGTGCCTAACTCTAAGCGGATTTGGACAGTCAGCTTCTGCTGTAAACGGCCCCTTGGCGAAAAGGATCGAGACACGGTGTTAAAAAGTGCATTCTCATACATAATATTTGTATGCATCTCATTACGGGAAATTACAGTGTCAACTCGCACATAAAAGTAATAACAAACGAACGAAACAAACATACAAAAATAAATAGTCATAATATGTAAATATATATATGTGTGTGTGTGTGTGTGTGTGTGTGTGTGTGTGTGTGTGTGTGTGTGGTGTGTGTGTGTGTGTGTGTGTGTGTGTGTGTGTGTGTGTGTGTGTGTGTGTGTGTGTGTGTGTGTGTGTGTGTGTGTGTGTGTGTGTGTGTGTGTGTGTGTGTGCACACACGCACACACGCACGCACGCACGCAGACACAGAACACTGGAAAAGGCTTCATCTCTTGTATTTATCTGGAAGAATTGGCCGAAGCGGGTATTTTTCTAGGATACCAAATGTAAGCATCAAGAGCTATTCTACTTCATTCATGAGACCTTCTCACACGCTCCTATCGATCCCTTTCTTGCTCAAAACGTGGAAATCGATGTGTCCCATTTAGTTAGCCTGTCGCACCAAACGAAAATTGATACGACCTATGTGGTAGGCCTGTCGCACATTACGAAAATTGATACGGCCTATCTAGTAGGTCTGTCACATCATACGAAGTTTGATTCTTTAGTTCCCCCCAGGGCATCTTTGCTTTCATGGGCGCAGACACCAAAATTGATCGCAATGACCATTTCAGTCTTGTTCACTCACCTCGTTTGGTCTCTGATTGACTCCCTCTGTCTCTACCCTCTCTGTCTGTCTCTGTGTCTGTCTAGTTTCTGTCTGCTTGTCTCTGTCTCTCTCTGTCTGTCTCTGTCTCTCTCTCTCTCTGTCTCTCTCTGTTTCTGTCTCTCCCCTTCTGTCTCTGTCTTTCTCTGTCTCTGTCTCTGTGTCTATGTCTCTGTCTGTCTGTCTATGTCTCTGTCTGTCTCTGTCTCTCTCTCCCCCCCCTCTCTCTCTGTCCTTCTCTGTTTGCCTGTTTGTCTGTCTGTCTCTGTCTCTCTGACTGTCGGTAGTCTGTCTCTCTCTGTCTCTGTTCTCTTTGTCCCTGTCTCCCCCATCTCTGTCCCTGTGTCTGTCTGTCTCTGTCTCTATCTTTCTGTTTCTGTTTGTATGTCTGCCTCTCTGTGTGTCTCTGTCTGTCTGTCTGTCTGTCTGTCTGTCTCTCATCCCTTTCTCTCCTTCCCTCCTCTATTCCACCCCCCTACTTCTTTCTCTCTCACCATCATTATCATTATCTGCTGGGCTCTCCCCTCCTTTTCCGCTGAATTTCTTTTCCCCGCGACATAACCCGACAAAGGTGTTGGACAGCACAATGATCTCATTATAGTCTCTCAAGTCATCTTGTGGCCTGTAAAACAGCAACAGGCGGACCGGCGGGGCGGAGAGTGAGGAAAAAAGCCACACGCCCGATAATCCGCTTTTCCTGGTCGGTCAGCTTCCTGCAGCTTATTGCTTTGCCCTTCTTTCTCCACTTTGCCCAAATTGAATCGGCATCAAATAAATTTACCGTAGCGTGTTACGGAAAATTTACGCCCTTTTCGGAAAACGTAACCCAATTTCCCCCCCGGGGAGTAAGTTTTATTTTATGTTCTCTCTCTCTCTGTCTGTCTGTCTGTCTGTCTGTCTGTCTGTCTGTCTCTAATGCGTTAAGCCACCACCACCCCACCCGTCCACTCGCTAAGGCACACAGTTTACTTAACGAAACGTTAAGATCTTTTAACCTCTCCTGTTTGTTTGTGACCAGAAAGTCGTTATTTCCCCCTGGAGCTAGCTGGTGGGCGGGTCGTCACTTGTTCATCATGTAATCTAAAGATAGAGCACTCATGTGGCCCACACTTTACTTCAGCTATGACAGTTTGCTTCGGTCATCTACAACCTCTCCACACGAAACAGATGGACATGCGAAGACACGAAAGGGAAGCAGGAAGAAGAGCGAGAGAAGGAAGGGAAGGAGAGAGCAGGAGGAAGTACCGGAGAAATAAGAGGAGGTAGATAGAATAAAATAGAAAGGAGAGAAGTTAAACAACAACAACAACAAAAAGGGGGGGGGGGGGGGCAAGGAGAGGAAGGTAAAGGAAAAGCAAGGGAGGTAGGGGATGGAAGGGGGGGGGGGGAGATATGGAACTGGAAGTTACGGGAGAAACGGAGAGGGAAGAGGTGGAAAAGGAAGACATGGATGCACGAGAGGGAAATGGAAGAAAGAGAAGAGAAGGAGATGAAAATAAATGAGAAGGAAGAAATAAAAGACTTCGAATTGAGGGAAGCGAAAAAATGGGGGTGGGGGGCGGGGGGGGGGGGGGGGGGGGCGGAGGGGGTGAATGGGGAGGAAGAGAGCTAAGAGAAGGATGAGGAAGAGAGGTATTGAAATTTTTATTATTAAAGAAGAAGGACGAGAGGTAAGAGAGGGATAAGCAAGAGAGGTAAGAGGTAAGAAAAGGAAAAGGAAGCTAGGTTAGAGAAGGAGAAGGTAGAGAGGTAAGAGGTAAGAGAAGGAGGAGAGGTAAGAGAAGGAGAAAGCAGAGAGGTAAGAGAAGGAAGAGAGGTAAGAGGAGAAGGAAGAGAAGTAAGTAAAGGAGAAGACAGAGAGGTAAGAAAAGGAGAAGGAAGAGAGATAAGAGAAGGAAGAGGGTAAGAGGAGAAGGAAGAGAGGTAAGAGAAGGAGAAGGAACAGAGGTAAGAGAAAGAGAAAGTAGAGAGGTAAGAAAAGGAAGAGAGGTAAGAGAAGGAGAAGGAAGAGAGGTAAGAGAAGGAAGAGAGGTAAGAGAAGGAAGAGGGGTAAGAGAAGGAGGAAGAAGACAGATAAGAGGAGAAGAAGGAAGAGAGGTAAGAGAAGGAAGAGAGGTAAGAGAAGCATAAGGAAGAGAAATAAGAGAAGGAGAAGGAAGAAAAGTAAGAGAAGAAGGAAGAGAGATAAGAGAAGGAGAAGGAAGAAAAGTAAGAGAAGAAGGAAGAGAGGTAAGAGAAGGAGAAGGAAGACAGATAAGAGAAGGAGAGGGAAGAGAGGTAAGGGAAGAAGGAAGAGAGGTAAGAGAAGAAGAAGCAAGAGAGGAAAGAGGAGAAGGAAGAGAGGTAAGAGGAGAAGGAAAGAGGTAAGAGGAGAAGGAAGAGAGGTAAGAGGAGAAGGAAGAGAGGAAAGAGGAGAAGGAAAAGAGGTAAGAGAAGAAGAAGGAAGTGAGATAAGAGAGGGTCCAAGAGCCCATGAATTAAATCATCCCTCGTTTAACCTGTTTAACGGTAACACGTTCCAAGTTGTTCTGTCCTTGTTTCCCCTCAAGGGGTACTTAAGCCGTAAGAAGAAAAAACGAAAAAAAACACGCGCGCGTGCATACACGGACTTACACACACACACACACACACACACAACACACACACACACACACACCACACACACACACACACACACACACACAACACACCACACACACACACACACACACACACACACACACACACACACACACACACACACCCACACACACACACACACACACACAACACACACACACACACACACACACACACACACACACACACACACACACACACACACACCACACACACACACACACACAACAACACACACACACACACACACACACACAACACACACACACACACACACAACACGCACAACAAAAAAAAAAAACAAAAAACAACAACACAACAAAACAAACACACCACACAGCACAACACATACACAGCACGTATACACACACAAAACAAAACTTACACAACAAACAAAACCCCAAACACAACACAAACAACACAACACAACACACACACACACACACACACACACACACACACACACACACACACACACCACACACACACACACACACACACACACACACACACAACACCACACACACACACACACACACACACACACACACACACACACAAACACACACACACACACACACACACACACACACACACACACACACACACACACACACACACACACACACACACACACACACACACACACACACACACACACACACACACTCACACTCACGTGGGCAAACACTATAAAAAATTGAAATTAGATATACCTTTTTGGGAGTACGTTTCTTCTTATTCTTCTTTCTTTTTTCTTTTTCTTTTCCTTCTGTTTGTTGTTATGGGTCCTTTTAAGTACTTTCCTGACAAGCGTTTTCTTCCCCAAAGATATAATTGAGAGGATGATTATGGCCTTTGGATATTTGACCGCAGTTTTTGTTAATGTTTGGCTCTTATTGTTGTTGTTTGTTGGGCTTGGAAGACATCTCTCCAATAACCGCCAGTCATGCTGATGGCCGTGTCGACTGCTCGGCAAAATCTTCTTTTTTCTTATTCCTTTTTTGCGCTAACAGCAGGGTCATGTGGGCAACGTACGCCAACAGCGTCACTGGGGCCAAACTGGTTTCGTTTCTAAACAGTCGGTTATCGTGAGTCTTACCAACAAAACATTTGAAATGAATTTGGTGTCAGCAAGTCCTTACAATGCTGTTGTTGATACCGTGGGTCCACCAAAAGCCTAATTCTTCCCCACGGAACCATAAAATACGGCGGGCAGCTTATAGCTTAATTAGCCTCACAAATCCTTTGGCTGGACTGGTGGGACCTTTGGAAAAGCCCAACTTGACTGTCTGCAAAACTCTAAAACAAGAGTGACTGCCAGAGTTCTAAAACAAGATCCAGACACATAAAAGGTCCATAAGAACGAGATTTATAAGGACTATTTGCATGTTGTGTTTTGTCGTACTAAATAGCGTTCTTTTGAACCTTTTACGTGCTTGAATCTTCACTGTCAGCGTTATTTGCATGGTAACATCGTGTGCCGTTTTTCTGGTATTGCTGAGGCGGACCGCACTTCCGGGTTGTACCCACCGCTCTTTTGTTAGCTGCGCATCCGATCACAGAGCAAGTGACGGCTCGCGTTCATTAAAACAAAAGAAGCGCCAGAAGGTTAAACCTGAATGTTTTTTGTAGACGAGAAACAACATTTATAGTGTGCAAAGTTTCGGTACAAATGCCTTTTGTGTGTGTGTGTGTGTGTGTGTGGTTTTTGTTTTGTGGTGTTGTGTGTGTGTGTGTTGTGTTGTGTGTGTGTGTGTTTGTGTGTGTGTGTTTTGTGTGTGTGTGTGTGTGTTGTGTGTGTGTGTGTGTGTGTGTGTGTGTGTGTGTGTGGTTTGTGTTTTGTGTGTGTTTGTGTTTTGTGTGTGTGTGTTGTGTGTGTGTGTGTTGTGTGTGTTGGTGTGTGTTGCTAAACCATCTTTACTTTTTCTAGTTTTTGTTCTGGTTACTGTTTTTGCTTCTTTTTTTATGATCTTCTTTTCTCTGGTTTCTCGTCGTTTTTCTTGTTTCTTGTTTGCTTTGGAGATGCGTGCGATTTTGTTTTTGGTGTTGTTGTTGTGTGTTTATTTTTCTTGTATGCATTTGCATTTTATGTTTATCGCCGTGTCTATAACCATTGTGAAATTTGTCAGATGTTCTTTCATTGATATTACATGTACCCCCACCGGGATTTCAGAAATACATTTCTTGACTTGTCTGCGTAACCACAAAAACCCTTTTCTCTCTCTGTCTCTGTCTGTCTGTCTGTCTCTGGCATATAATTATCGCATCGTGGTTCTCATTTTCGAAGGCCCCCAGCAGAGACCATGAGGGAAAGACTGCTGTCCCCGACGGTGCATCACGATTCTCCAACGCTTCTTTTGCCTACTCTCGTTTGCCTACCATCGTTTTGCCAAATACTGGTTTTGCCAAGACTCGTTTTGCCAAATACTCGTTTTGTCAAGACTCGTTTTGCCAAATACTCGTTTTGCTAAAATACTCGTTTTGCCAGCACTCGTTTGCCGACCATCGTTTTACCAACACTCGTTTTGCCAACACTTGAAATAAATCGCTCGTATCGCGTACACTGCCGATAATGATGAGTATGAGGATTTGAAGAGAATAGTTAAGCAAACGTAAAATCAATGACTTTCACTTTTCTACATTCCATATTTTCAATAAAAACAGACTCTGCGTAGCACAGGACACAAGCCAAAACCTGACAAACAGCAGATAGTGGCTACAACAGAATGGTGTACACGCAAGCATCCAGAAGTTCCATCTGGGTTTTCTCACCACCAACGTACGGAGACTTCATGTTTCCTAGCCGTTCATTTCATCGTCACACGTCATTTCGTGATGCTTTTCCGCTTTGCTGCCCCATCCACAGGTGTGTGTTTTTGTGTGTATGTGTTGTCGTTGTTGGAGTGGAGGGGTGATAACACTCCTTTAATTAGTTTAGTTGATGTATGTCAGTCCTGTCGTTTGCTTCTGTGTGTATGCTTACCACTTTTCAAGGCACTTTCCTTATCGTTAAACTTGGTGAATAAAGAATCTGAATGTGAAGACGCGGAGCTTGCTGTGTTAGCAAACAGCAAACCTTCATAATTGTAACTTGATGTGTGTTAGCAAACAGCAAACCTTCATAATTGTAACTTGATGTGTGTTAGCAAACAGCAAACCTTCATAATTGTAACTTGATGTGTGTTAGCAAACAGCAAACCTTCATAATTGTAACTTGATGTGTGTTAGCAAACAGCAAACCTTCATAATTGTAACTTGATGTGTGTTAGCAAACAGCAAGCCTTCAT
>JABMCL010000594.1:162500-177500 GCA_018857735.1 Alviniconcha marisindica
ACACACACGCACACAACAACAACAATAAAACCAAACGCACGCACACACGCACACACGCACGCATGCCTACACACACGCGCGCACACATACACATACACACACACGCAGCACGCACGCGCGCGCCGCACACACACACACACACACACACACACACACGCACGCACGCACGCACGCACGCACGCACACACACACACACACGCACGCACACACACACGCACGCACACAACACACACACAACACACACACACACACACACACACACACGCACGCACGCACACGCGCGCGCACACACACACGCACACACACACACGCAAGCACGCACGCACGCACACACAACAAAAACAACATCAACACACACTCACACATAAACACACATAACACACACAAACACACACACACACACACGCACACACACACACACACACACACACGCACGCACACACACACACACACGCACATACACACGCACGCACTCAAGCACACACACAACAAAAACAACATCAACAATAAATTCAAACGCACGAGCATATGCACAAACGAACACACGTACGCATGCACATACACACGCGTCCGCACGCGCACATACACACTGTACACACACACACACACACACACACACACACACACACACACACACACACACACACACACACACACACGCACACGCGCGCACGCGCGCACGCGCACAGGCACGCGCGCTCGCACGCACACACAACACACACACACACACACACACACACACACACACACACACACACACACACACACACACACACACACACACACACACACACACGGTTTCGGGGACCTTTGGCGTAACGAGGTACGGCAGTGGTTGGAGCAGGGGTGTGGTAAACCGATGCTTGGAGTGTGGTGAGAACGCCGTGGCTATGACGTCAAGCGGTGGCTGGAGGTCAGGGGCGGCCACACACTCCGAGCATCGCTTTCCGGCACCTTCCTCCAAACTCTGCCAGAACTGGTTACGCCACTGAAGGGACGGGCAGGGTAGCCATAGGTGGGGGTGGGGATAGCTCAGTGGTTAGAACGTCTGACTCGTGATTGAAATGTCGCGGGTTCGAATCACTGCAGGAGCGGCGGGAGAATTTTCCTTTTGATGGTCGACTTTCTGTGCTGACTCTTATTTCGGTATCTGTTCCACCCCCGTGTTACTGCAGTAGCACGTAAAATATCCCAGTCATTCTGCCAAAAGTGCAGGTGGCAGGTTACAGCTAAACACGCATACACCTTACGTATGTGGCTTTGCATCCGCCCCGGGTAAAAAAAGAAAGAAAAACGATTCTGGTTTTATTTGTGCTGGCGTCAGCAGCGTGGGCGGTTATAAAAGAAACGTCTGACATCATGAAAGTTGCCTGTTACAAACTCACTGCCATTTGAGCACTAACGAAAAACGGTTCGTTAGCTGACAGTTTTTCGAGGCCTATGGCGTAACTAACTATAGCAGTGGTTGGAGGAAGGGTGTGGTAAACCGATGCTTGGAGTGTGGTGAAAACGCCGTGGCTGTGACGTCAAGCGGTGGCTGGAGGTCAGGGGCGACTACTCTGCCTTATCTCTCCCTGCCAGGGAAGTGGTCTAATCCTGAGGTACGTACCGTACGTACACAGTCACAGGCTGCACGTACGAATTCCGTTTGGAGCAGTGACCGACCATCAGTTTTCTTCTCTGCATGCAGTTCTGGTGGTGTTGGTAGTGGCGGTCATGACGGTGGTGATGGTGGCGGTGATGTTAGTCATGGAGGTGGTGATGATGATGGCAGCCGTGGTGGTGGTGGTGATGGTGGTGATGGTTGTAGTGATAATGATGGTGATGGGGGTGGTAGTGGTGGCGGTGATGATAATGGTGGTGGTGGTGGCGGTTATGATGATGGTGGTTGTGGTGATCATGATGGTGATGGTGGCGGTATTGAAGGCAGTGATAATAATGGTGGTGGTGGCGGTTACGATGATGGTGGTGGTGGTGGTGATGATGGTGGTGGTGATGTAGTGGAACATTGGTTGTGGCAATTTCTTGTGCTCAGGTCTAACGAGTATAGTTTTCGTGCGCTACCAGTGTACGCACGTTAAAGATCCCACGGCAGCCGAATGTTATCTAGGCGAAATTCTGTAGAAAGGGCCTCTAAGAATCGATTTGTTAGCTCGTTTTTGTTTGTTGTTCTTTTTGTGTTTTTGTTTTTTTGCTTTTGTTTTGTTTGTTTGTTGTTCTGTTCTGTTTGTTTTTAAGTGAGGAAAGCGATCTGAATTTTCTTTAAGAATTTCTGATTGAGAAACAACATGCAGCAAATGAATACATAAATAATTAAGGACATATGCCAGCTGTCTCAATGCAGAATGCCACATATGAATAATATCCACATACCTAAATAAAACTCTCCATCACATGAACTGGACACTCGACGCGTGTCGTTTTGCCAGTCTACTAGCCTACATTCTTTCCTTATTTCTCTATGTTTATAGCAACTGCGCAGATTGGAGAAGTGTGCTGTGGCCGAGAATGACAGCGAAGCTGCGTGTACGGATTAATTCATCTCATCTGTTGTGAGTCCTCGTTCACATGCTGCTGGTACCTGTCCTGGCTGCCTCACATTTGTCAACGCAGCAAGGATTTCTTCGATGTGCACAACTGGTTCCACAGAAACCGTTGTTGGTTTGTCGGTGGTCTTTTGAGCAGGTTGCTTTGGCTTTCGAAGAACTGTGTAGCTGTCGAGGAATCACATCCATCTGCAAGCCATGCAGCATATCTGTAGGTTGTTGTTGTTGTTGCAGCCCAAACAAGGCGATCTAGCTTGCTGCTCCATCATTAATCACAATTCTATCATCGTCAGTTTTGGGTCCAAACTTGGGAATGAGAGGCTTTGCACGTACACAATTGCCTGATTTGACCCATGCATTCCTTCTTGGTTTGATATGTGTCACAACACACTGACAACAGAAAGCTAGTTAACTGGACTTTAACGTCCTGTCAACCACAAAAAAGTCACCTCAGTAAGAGACAACAACAAAAATACCAAGACTGTATTGCACTCAACACAAAAAGTAACTTTCCAGTTGTATTATCTTTCTAATGTTTTAAACTGTAATGTGATTTGACATTGTCAATTTCTGGGTTACGACAAGCTGTAGGTTTTGTCATATCTTTCCTGAATGCAAGACTACAGTTCACCGACCTTTAAATTCCGAGGATGTGAAATTATCCATTGCGATAGCAGTTTCTCAAAATTCACGTGCTGATCACAAATAATTATGGAGTCAGATGTGTTCACTGACAATCTGTCATGCTTTTGCCACTCATTTCGTTCGTCCCCTCACCGTTCTCTCTGTCACTCTTCTATGCCATTTGAGTTTTACGTCATATAATATTTATTACATCACATATATTACACGTCGTTGTCATGCCAACATTCTTCCAAGCACTAGACAAAGCTCAACCAAAAACAGATAAGCAGCTTGGCTTTCCGTCTCATTGTCCATCGTTTTTTTACCGTTAATTGTTAAAAAGCTACCCCCCCCCTCCCCCCCGTTTTTAGTGTTTTTTTAGCTTGATAAAGGGGATTACCTCGAAAATTCGCATGCTGTTTTTTGTCCAAAAATAGCGTTATTCTGAACCCTTTAGCGTCAGCAAGGCCTACACGCAAGACGCCCTTCTTCTTGTTGTGGTGGCCAAATGCACACACGGTACTGAACTTGGCCATTTTCAAACTGACCCCATGTAGACGGCCGCGGCGGAAGCAACCATCTGTGACCATATTATTACCGTTGAGTTTTTCCGTATTCGAGCAAGTGAATTCATTTTCGTCTGCTCAGATTTCGTAACATACGGTGAAAAATTAAGACACAAGGGAGTTAATTAGCACTCGAAAGACGTCACACAAGAACTGAGTCGCCTACGATAACTCACCTAGCATGTTTGTCAATACTAGGTACATAAACTCCACCTGTACATACGGTGAAAAAGAAAATATTAACGAAAACTGTAGCCAGTAAATTACTTTTTGTGTTGAGTATACAATTTTGTTATGAGCTGCATAGTTATTTTGGGAATAGCTTCGGCCATAATAATTAAGCTTCTTTCATAACAGCATCCACCGTCCGGAAACGGACATAATGTCCTCCGAAGACGGCGCGTTCGTGGCTGTCAATGTGGCTGGATGATACATGAAACTGCCGCACATGCAGTCCTCTCAGCTTACAGAATGCATATGTCAAAGTGCATGTGTGTGTGTGTGTAGTGTGTGTGTGTGTGTGTGTGTGTGTGTGTGTGTGTGTGTGTGTGTGTGTGTGTGTGTGTGTGTGTGTGTGTGTGTGTGTGTGTATACCGGGTGACCCCCAGAGTGTTCGGCTAGTGAACGCTACAACAACCACATAACACAACAACAACAACAACAACAGCAACAGTAGCAGCAACAACAACAACACAACATCAACAACATCAACAACAACAGCAGCAGCAACAACAACAACAACAGCAACAGCAACAACAGCAACAAGTACACAACAACAGCAGCAACAACAACAGCAACAGCAGCAGCAACAACAACAACTACACAACACTACACAACAACAACATCAAGAATGACAACAACAACATCAAGAACGACAACAACAATAACATCAACCACAACAACAACAACCTCAACGACTCATGTATAGCGCTGACTCATCTATTGCATGATGGAGCAAAGTCGTGATTTCGCGTGAAGCAAACATAGACTAATTACAATCAATGTCAGACTTGGACTAGCTGTAGCGAATACAAGGCATCGGCGTTTGGCAATCTCAAGTCAAAATACTGACTTCACCAGCGAGCGGATCACACGCCTAGTTTTGTAACTGATAAGTGTGCACGTGCTATATATGTGTGACTTATCTGTTTCGTCTGCCAATGGACTGTAGCTGTTTGGAAAAGACGGTGAGACTAGCGGGTTCTCTTCAGTGGTTCAACTGTGTGGCAAAAGTCTTATGTTACTGGAAGAGAATTGTTAATAAGTATTTTATACCGTTGGTTTTTACGGTTTGTATGTCTCTTCATTTAGTTTTTAGTTTTGGGTTGTTGTTGTTTTCTATGTTTCCTTCATCAGTGTACTGCGATGTGCTCCAAGTTGTGTCAGTCATGTATAAGGACTGTTGTTCCCCCTGCTTCCCCTCCCCCAACCCACCAACTCCCAGAGTTGAAAATATGAGTATATTTTGAACTTGCACGCAGATATATAGCTAGATATTGATGATGACGACGTCGACGATGATGATAATGATGATGCGGATTTGTACATGCTTGCAGATTCCATGCTGAAGCAACATGCTCAAGGGACTTAGAAAATCATGAAACCATAATGTTTTAAAATTATGTCGCCATAGAGGATGTTTATTTCATTCCAGGCAGTTATCCGGTGAGAGAGCTTGTACTTAATGACACACACACACACACACCACACACACACACACACACACACACACACACACACACACACACACGCGCGCGCGCGTGCGCGCACGCACGCACGCACGCACGAACGCACACACACGCACGCACGCATGCACGCACGAACGCACGCACGCACGCACACGCACGCACGCACGCACGCACACACACACACACACGCATCTAAAACTGTGACGTCAAGGAAAGATTGTCAGTTCCTCCGCTCGCTCCCTAAGTCGTGGGTTGTTTATTTTAGACGGAAACTCACCGTCACGCTGGACGCCCATCAACAGGCTAAACCCCGAGATTTGATGGGGTCCATTCATCGCCAGAGGGAGAACCTATTTCACGTTCCCATAATTATGGGAGGAGCAGAACGGCACGAGCACAGGCTTTGGCAACCCGCTGCACGGTTTTCAGTGTCTCCATTAGGAAATCCGGCTGGAATAGATTGACAACAACAAACAGAAACTCAGAGAAAAGGGTATTAAGAAAGTAATGTGAAGGCTGTCGTTCTTGCGGCATTCAAAGTCGAAAGAAAAGAAAAAAGAAAAAAAGAAAAAAGGAAAGAAAAAAAAGGATGAGGAAAAGCCGACAGCCAAAAATTATTATCCTTATTCAACTTCACCATTGCTTTGAAACCTAGAAATATTGCAAAAAAAATCTGAAACAGAATGACTGCTAGCGTTTTTGTGTTTGGATCTAGAGATATTGTTTTAGAACTCCAACCATCATCCTTGTTTAGATTTTGTTTATGCCTGAAGCTTGTTAGACAGTCTACGTGGAACAAAACACTATATATTGTCGTGGTTCAGATCTCAGTCAACTGAGGTGCAAAAAGAAGAGATGGCGAGAAAAATCCGCTTTCATGTTTGTCTGTGACCATAATGACATTCGACGCACTGGTGCTTGACACTAGTTAAGTACTACATCGAGTACATCTGGTACCAGAATTACAGTAATAGATTATTCATGGCACCCTGACGCGTCAGAGCCCGACTGCTTACAAAGACATACACATCCGCGCATTCGTCATAATTCACACACACACACACACACACACACACACACACACACACACACACACACACACACACACACACGCACGCACGCGCGCGCGAGGCGCGCGCGAGCGCATCACTAATGATGGATCGGTGGCAAGTAGAAAAAAGTATTGACAAATTAGTATGCAGAAGAGAACAGGTGGGTTTTCAGCTTTGACTAAAAAGAAGAGAATGGTATGACTGACACAGAGGGTAACAGAGTTCAGTCTGTTGTGTGTGTGTGTGTGTGTGTGTGTGTGTGTGTGTGTGTGTGTGTGTGTGTGTGTGTGTGTGTGTGTGTGTGTGTGTGTGTGTGTGTGTGTGTGTGTGTGTGTGTGTGTGTGTGTGTGTGTGTGTGTGTGTGTGTGTGTGTGTGTGTGTGTGTGTGTGTATGCCTGCCCTGTGTTTGCTGCAGAATTCAAGGTGAGGACATGATTGTACACACCAATCTTTTTTGCGTTTGCCGCAGAATTGATGGTGAATACATAATTATACATACCAGACTGCCAGTGTTTGCCGCCGAATTCAAGGTGAGGATATAACTGTTCACATCAAGCAGTCTGTTCACACTCCAAGTCAAGTTCCGACACCTTCCTCCAAACTCTGTCACAACTGGTTACGCCATTGAAGGGGTACTCTGTATCTCCGCGAAGCTGTCCACCGATGCTCCCTTGTCCGTCCGAACAGTTTGGGTAAAAACAAGACTGCGGAAACGGCATAGTGACAAAAACAAACTGATTTATGAACACCAACGAAAAACTGTCAATTAGCTGACAGTTTTCGGAGACCTATGGCGTAACCAGTTATGGCAGTAGTCGGAGGATGGAGACCTATGGCGTAACCAGTTATGGCAGTAGTCGGAGGATGGAGACCTATGGCGTAACCAGTTATGGCAGTAGTCGGAGGATGGAGACCTATGGCGTAACCAGTTATGGCAGTAGTTGGAGGATGGAGACCTATGGCGTAACCAGTTATGGCAGTGCTTGGAGGAAGGATGCCGTAAGCCAGTGCTTGGAGTTTGCTGTCTGCCCTGTGTTGGCCATATGATTCAACGTGAGGAACTAGCTGCTAGTAAACGTAGCCTACACAATATAGTCGTGCCTGCGCTTTCCGCAGAACTCAAGGTGGTGCTGTCTGTACACACCAGTCTTTCCCGTGTTTGCCGCAGACCTGCACGATGAAGCTGCTGCTGCTGGTTTCTTTGCTGGTGCTGGTGAACGCCAGCTTCGTGGAGTTCCTTCAGGGACTGCAGCGCCACAGCTCCTTCCAGCGTCTCCCCGAAGAGGAGAAGCTCCTGTTTGGACAACTGGTGGTTTCCGCCGAGAACAACGAGCTGACTGAGTTCATCGACAGGACTGGCTTGATTCACGTCCTTAAGCTCATAGACCGTGAGTCGCTCGCTTTGTCGCTCTGGATAATTCAGAATCAAGAATGTGTATTTCGTCCTCTGTGGACACAGGAAATTTGAAATACGGTCATGAGCAAAATAAACAATCATTGATAATAACTAGTGTAGGCCTAGTGCATTAACTAACAATCACACACACACACACACACACACACACACACACACACACACACACACACAACACACACACACACACACACACACACACACACACACACACACACACACACACACACACACACACACACACACACGCACAGAGAGTTTTAGTTTGACCCTTTTCATAGCGTAGACCATGAGTTGGTTCCTTTGGATAACGTAGACCATGAGTTGGTCCCTTTTCATAGCGTAGACCATGAGTTGGTCCCTTTGGATAACGTAGACCATGGTTTGGTCCCTTTGGATAACGTAGACCATGAACTGGTCCTTTTGGATAGACCGCGAGTTGCTCGCTTTGGATAAAGTCATCCGTGATTTGGTCTCTTTTCATATCATGGCTACAATGATTGGGGATGCCTTTTCTGATTCAAGATACACAGCTAGGACACTGTTCAGTCATGGAGCCTGAGTAAGTGTCCCCTCCAGAGAGCAGACCTCCACTACGTCCCTCTGTCAATCCCCATAAAGTTGTATGTGTGCTTTTTGACGTGGAATGCTTTGATCAGAAATGGCTCAGGCAAGGAAGGAGGCAGGAACACACAGTCTCGCTGACTGAGCTCACCACGATAGCACGGCACAAGGGCCACAGACGCTGAGACAATGATCATTATGCAATGATGGATGAGACGATGATCGCAAGTGATGATGCTATGGAGGTCCGTTTCCTTGTGAGGCTTCTTGGCAGGGCCGCGCACCACGCATCTATCTATCTATCGATCTATCTATCTATCTATCTATCTATCTATCTATCTATCTATCTATCTATCTACCTATATGTATATATATATATATATATATATATTATATATATATATATATATATATATATATATACAGAGAGAGAGAGAAGAGAGAGAGAGAGAGAGAGAGAGAGAGAGAGAGAGAGAGAGAGAGAGAGAGAGAGAGATATATATAGACAGAGATAGAGAGAGAGATATGTCCTGCTGTTACTCATGACCTGCAAATGCGGCACATGCGGTGCTGGCCAACTGGTTTCCTGGAGCAACAGCCTCAAAGACAGATCAGTGAAGTAACTCAATCTCCGTTGTACGGTCCCACCCATGCAGCCTTAATACTCACCGGGCGGTCATTAGCAGCCCCACGTCTGATTACAATGCTGAAAAAAACACTTCACTTGCTTTTTAATCACATTCTGGTCTACGGTCTTCCGGTCCACCTTCAAACACAGATTGCTATATAATATAAACACGGGTTGGGTGGGTCAAAAGAGAGATTCAAATTGGTATCGTTGTTTGAGATCATTAATATTTTGTTAATTGTTGTATGAGTGGACGAGCGGAGACTGGTGTGCGCATGTCATTGTGTGTGTGTGTGTGTGTGTGTGTGTGTGTGTGTGTGTGTGTGTGTGTGTGTGTGTGTGTGTGTGTGTGTGTGTGTGTGTGTGTGTGTGTGTGTGTGTGTGTGTGTGTGTGTGTGTTGTGTGTGTGTGTGTGTGTGTGTGTGTGTGTGTGTGTGTGTGTGTGTGTGTGTGGTGTGTGTGTTGTTCGATAGGCGATAATGGTAATTAAATCTACAATAATTAAGGTTTTTGTTTGCTGAAATATATGTTAATGTGGTTTTTGTGATCAGATGTTTGTACAGCGCAGTGAGTTTAACTCTGGTTAAAGAATGGCGCTTTATAAGAATTATTTATTATTATTATATGGTTGTACGCAACGGGGCCGGTTCGCTGTCTTATTCATTTTGTACTTGCAGAACACGTATACGCGCTTCGGCCAGAGTGAAGTGAGTGAGTGAGTGGGTGAGTGAATGAACGAGTTAACGAGTGAGTGAACGAATGAATTAGTGAATGAGTGAGTGAATGAATGAGTGAACGAGTGATAGAACGAGAGAGAATGTGAAATAAGGAAAGTATGGAGGAATGTAGCCTACACAGACAATCAGTGATCATTGTCAGTCATTCATTCTTTCCAGACATGAGTCATTACGATGGTGAAAGGTTCGCTGCCTACCTGGCTGAGGTAAGCCTCTTTGGTTTTGCATCAGTATAATGTTTTATGTCTGTTCACAATCTGAATGTACCTGTAGTCACAATCTGAATGTACCTGTAGTCACAATCTGAATGTACCTGTGGTCGCAATCTGAATGTACCTGTAGTCACAATCTGAATGTACCTGTATTCACAATCTGAATGTACCTGTTTTGAACTCTTCGTTGTGATTTTTAGTGTGACGATTTGTTGCGTAGTTTTGAATAATGACAGTCACAGTGTGATGGTAATACGCTTTTGTTTGTTTGCTTGTTTTTTGAGTGATTTAGGATTGTGAGTGTGTACCCCCCCCCCCCCCCCCCCCCGCTCCATCTCCTAGCTAACCGTCACCCTAATTTTTTTGTCTGTGGTGAGTGGCCTTGCTGTTGAACGATTTACAGAGTTTGTTTAAGTACGGTTGATAATGCGTGTTGTTTAATGAATGCAAAAATATGGAACAGAATGACTGCTTTAATGAATGCGTTCTTTTCTTATAGTATGTGTTATTCCCCGTCCACCTCCCCCCCCCCACCCCCATCCCCCGTCCATCCACCCCACCACCCCCACCCCCGTCCTCCTCGATGCTTCTTTTTTTATAAGCACCTTGGGCTCATCAGAGACAGAACGTCAGATAGATCCATTATTATTATTATTGTTATTATTATTCGGATCGTCACCAAATTCTAAATTTGCTTCACTGTTACTTCACAGCACAGTAACTACACTCATCATGCAGTAAGTACAGTTTCCTGTGGTGATATAAATATTGTCTTCTCAGTTTATTTGTTGAAAGTGAATCCGAGCTTTGTGGTTGTGTTCGTTTGATGTGAATGCTCCCTTTGTTGGTTTTAAGTCACTAGAAAGAGGACTGAAAACGTTGATGATGTGTGTTGTGCAGCCAGTTCATGGCATGTTCTGGGACTGAAGTATTGATTGTTTATGTTGTGTAGTGAAGCCATGGCAGTGTTATGGGACGGTAGAGATGTTGATGACGTATTGTATAGCCACTTCACGGCATGTATGGGACAATAGCATTGATTAGTTTTGTTGCGTAGTGAAGTCATGGTAGCGTTATGGGACTAAACATGTTGATGGTGTGTTTTGTGTGGTGAAGTCACGGCAGCGTTATGGGACTAAAATTGTTGATGACGTGTTTTGTGTGATGAAGTCACGGCAATGTTATGGGACTACACATGTTGATGACGTGTTTTGTGTAGTGACATCACGGAAACGTTGAGTGACTGAAACTGTTGATGGTGCGTTTTGTGTACTGAAGTCACGGAAACGTTGAGGGACTAAACATGTTGATGGTGTGTTTTGTGTAGCCATGCACGCCGTGATAATAATTGATTATAGGAAAGTTATAGGAATACAAACGCTGGTGGTGGTTGTGTATATAACCAAATGCTGGTGGTGGTTGTGTATATAGCCAAATGCTTGTGGTAGTTGTGTATATAGCCAATTGCTTGTGGTGGTTGTGTATATAGCAAAATGCTGGTGGTGGTTGTGTATATAGCCAAATGCTGGTAGTGGTTGTGTATAATAGCCAAATACTTGTCGTGGTTGTGTATATAGCCACAATTTGTCGTGGTTGTGTATATAGCCAAATGCTGGTGGTGGTTGTGTATATAGCCAAATGCTTGCCGTGTTTGTGTATATAGCCAAATGCTTGCCGTGGTTGTGTATATAGCCAAATGCTGGTGGTGGTTGTGTATATAGCCAAATGCTTGCCGTGTTTGTGTATATAGCCAAATGCTTGCCGTGGTTGTGTATATAGCCAAATGCTGGTGGTGGTTGTGTATACAGTCAAACGAAAGCAACAGCGCGGGAATAAAGACACATAATTTTTTGGCTGCGCAGCCTGGCCATGAAGACGTCATCAACAGGAAAAGAAGGGACGACGACGACGATCATCACGCCGCACTGGGCACGTTCCTCGGCTCTGTAAGTCTTGAGTTGCAGGCCGGCGTCAGTCCCATCGGGGAGTTAACGGGAAACACTATGCCATTCTATAGCACAGAATTCGCGATGATCCTCAGTACCTGTGTTGATCAACATCGGCCTTAGCACACATCGCTATAATGACCCCCAGTACCTGTGTTGATCAACATCGGCCTTAGCACACATCGCTATAGTGACCCCCAGTACGTGTGTTGTTCAACATCGGCCTAAGCACACATCGCTATAGTGACCCCCAGTACCTGTGTTGATCAACATCGGCCTAAGCACACATCGCTATAGTGACCCCCAGTACCTGTGTTGATCAACATCGGCCTAAGCACACATCGCTATAGTGACCCCCAGTACCTGTGTTGATCAACATCGGCCTTAGCACACATCGCTATAGTGACCCCCAGTACCTGTGTTGATCAACATCGGCCTTAGCACACCTCACTATAATGACCCCCAGTACCTGTGTTGATCAACATCGGCCTAAGCACACATCGCTATAATGACCCCAGTACCTGTGTTGATCAACATCGACCTAAGCACACATCGCTATAGTGACCCACAGTACCTGTGTTGATCAACATCGGCCTTAGCACACCTCCTCACTATAATGACCCCCAGTACCTGTGTTGATCAACATCGGCCTTAGCACACATCGCTATAGTGACCCCCAGTACGTGTGTTGGTCAACATCGGCCTAAGCACACATCGCTATAGTGACCCCCAGTACCTGTGTTGATCAACATCGACCTAAGCACACATCGCTATAGTGACCCCCAGTACCTGTGTTGATCAACATCGGCCTAAGCACACATCGCTATAGTGACCCCCAGTACCTGTGTTGATCAACATCGGCCTTAGCACACCTCACTATAGTGACCCACAGTACCTGTGTTGATCAACATCGGCCTAAGCACACATCGCTATAATGACCACCAGTACCTGTGTTGATCAACATCGACCTAAGCACACATCGCTATAGTGACCCACAGTACCTGTGTTGATCAACATCGGCCTTAGCACACCTCCTCACTATAATGACCCCCAGTACCTGTGTTGAACAACATCGGCCTTAGCACACCTCCTCACTATAATGACCCCCAGTACCTGCATTGATCAACATCGGCCTAAGCACACCTCATCGCTATAATGACCCCCAGTACCTGTGTTGATCAACAGACCTCCAGTACCTGTGTTGTCTAAGCACACCATACCGCAATGAACCTCGAGATCTGTACCTGTTTTGACTCGCAGCACAGTTCATACTACGGACACCTTTCTCCAGAGGAGAGGTCGACCTACAACGGGCTCCTGCGTGCAGCGGAACGCAAGCATCTGAAGCAGTACATCGACTCCGTGGGCTACGGTGCCGTCTTTGGGCTCCTGGAACGTGAGTGGTGTGCCCCTGCCCACCGGTCCGCCCTGGTTCATGTAGCAGAGTGTCTGTATCTCTGTCTCTGTCTTCCTCTCAAGCTGTTGAGATATGGTATCTGTGGAAGGTCCCGTCTTTTTAAGCCACGGGTAGGTCGGAATATAGTTCAGCATGTGTGCTTCGACATATCGCCAGCTGCCAGGATTTTGGCCTTTTGTCATTTATGCATGTATCTTTGATTCAGATTCATTATGTGTGTGTGTGTGTGTGTGTGTGTGTGTGTGTGTGTGTGTGGTGGTGTGGTGTTGTGTGTGTGTGTGTGTGTGTGTGTGTGTGTGTGTGTTGATGCCACACCTAGGGCTGTCTACGCTTCTAAAAGAATGTGAAAACATTCACCAGTTTGTTGTCAGTGTGATTTTTTTCCCCTTTTTTTCTGGGGTGGGCCACACACGGCTCTGAACTTGGTCCTTTTTAGAATGACCCCATACTATCAGAATGGGCAACCATTCGTGACAATATCACTTCTGACTTGTTTCAGTACTCGAACAGATGAATGAATTTCTTCTGCTCAAGATTTGTCACATGCGGAGAATTCTTCAGTCACAGTTCATTGAGAAAGGTTTCAAGAAGGCCGAACTTTCTGAACAGAATGTGGTGTTACTGTTGTTTTTATTTACACTAGATGCAGAGAATGTTTGTTGTTTTTGTTGTTGCTGCCGTTGCTTGCTTTGCTTTGTTTTGTTGTTGTGTTGTTTTTTTGTTTATGGGCGTAAAACACCAATTTACCTACTTAGTTACTTACTGTTTTTTGTTTGTTGTTGTGTTGTTGTTTGTTTGTTTTTCTATCTGTTATTGTTGTTGTTTATTAGAATAAAAATTGCACCTGGTGAATTACTATTTATGTTGAGTATATATATTTTGTCTGGTGAATAGCAGTTTTAACTAGGATTTTTACTTGGCCAAGTAGTGTAGGCTTGTTATTCTCCCCCTACCCATTACTGTCGAGGGGAACGGGAGCTTCGGGGGTGGGGGGGTGGGGGGTGGGGGGGTATGAAAATCACCTTGTTTATGGACTGTCTTACCTACATGCCGTAATATCACTTCCGTGAAGTCAGGCTCAAAGGTTTCCAGCTGACCTTTTCTGCCTCTGGTTTTCAGATCTTGATGGCGGTCATTCTTACCTAGTGACCAAGATGCTCGAGGTAATCCCATTACACGCCACCGTCTGCTTACAGGAAGATAGAGAATGGTCTTTTATAGAATGTAATCAGTTACCGCTGCTGCTGTCAACTATGATAACGATAATGATCATGACGAGGAGAAGGAGGAAGAGGAGGAGGAGGTGGAGGAGGAGGAAGAGGAGGAGCAGGAGGAGCAGGAGAATGAAGAAGAAGAGGAGGAAGAGGAGGAGGAGGGTGCAATGATGATTACGATAAAAAATAATTTAAAAAAACCGTTCTTTTATTCTCATTATCTGGTTTATGTGATTATCCGATTTCATTACCCGTCCGATTTCTCTCTGTCTCTCTGTCTCTGTCTCTGTCTCTGTCTCTCTCTGTTTTCCATGCAGACAGGGAAAACAATACGTTACAATGAAAACGAAGCCGATGTTTAATATGGAAGACTCGAGTTTCCCAAGAGAGAG
>JABMCL010000594.1:182500-192500 GCA_018857735.1 Alviniconcha marisindica
AAAAAGGAATATTTATGCATAAGGTTCTTAATAATATGTGAGCAAGTGCTCTTTGTACGTTTTTACAATAATCTCGCCCCGGTTATCAGATCCATGCAATTTCATTACTGTACTGTTAGTAACCCGGGAACCGAAGCAGACGACGCTTTTGTTTTGAAGCGCTGCGTGTTGCGTAACGCCACATGGCCTTCACACAGCCGACCGGCGATAGCCGCTGGTGCGCGCCATTTTCAAATCTGTTTACTCCCTTAATATTTTGACCGCTTGTTTGTTTACCTACTCCTTGTTCACCTAGTCCTTTTTATGCAGCAAGCCATGTCAGTGTAATATAATTTGGCATCTTAGAATGTTTATTTAGATCTTATAGTTTAGACGCAGGGTCGAGCTTAATCAGTAGCCGATGCCTCTCTAGGTCCATTCTTTTTATAGCCGTCGTCTGCATGGCGCGTTCTCTGTTTAGTACTAGTGAATAGTAGTGAATCGTTGTTTTGACTCGATGAAAGTAATTCTGTGTCGATCAATGCTTTGTCGTATAGTATTTTGTTTAGCTGACTTCATGTTTAGTGTTTATTTTGGGTTGAAATTAACTTATTGAGTATTGTGTACTGTAGAAGCTAAGTTATATTCATAGACTACTTGATATCACTATCAGCGCTGTTGCGACTAAGATAACGCGCCCCAGGCGAAAGTTCGCACCGATTGTTTTAGTGCTAGTCTTTGAGTGTGTCTTGCTTCTCTTACAGAGCGTTGTATTGTAATTGTTATGTACCATTTTAACCGTGGGAGCGTGCTCTTTATTCTGATATAAGTTTTAGCAACAGTTATGTTTTGTACATTGTGTTAGTTGTGATTTAGTTGTACGAATCTGCTTATAGACAGGTGCAAGCCATGCTTCCCACTCTTGTTGTAAATTAAATAAGTCATGTGTGTACATTTTGTTTATACGGTTTAAAAGGTTGTAACTGTAGCTTTTATTTGATGTATTTCATGTTTTAATTAGTTTAGTTATTGTTGAGGAAACTGTATTTGTGCGGGCCAAGGAAACACAATAGTCAGCCATTTTGTGGTCCAGAGGGCCGATTTCATTGTAGCGATAGCGTGTGTTCCTTGCGGCCCGCGCAGTTCTCTTATCTATGCGTGCGCGTGAGGATTTTGGGGGTGCTGAGAAAGTTGTCTGCTGCTGTAGAATAAAGCCTGTTTGCCGTCGCCGCCTGCTGTGGTCTCCATTTTCAAGTGACTGACTCCGCTGCCTGTGTCCTGTCCTTCTACCACTCCACTCCATTACAAATAATTCCCCAAATTACCTGGCACAACTCTTTATTAGTCACCAGTCCCACTACATCGACTCCAGGAATAACCTCTACGTGCCAAGGCCAAGGCTGGACTTATTTAAAACTAGTATATCCTTCGCTGGAGCGTCCCTCTGGAACTCCCTGTCTCAAAATATAAAGTCTTGTATTTCTCTTCCTTGTTTCAAACGTAATCTGCACAAATATATGTCTGAGAATAACCTTTCGTCAAATTTGGACGGATTTGTTTGCCCATAAAAGAAATTTAATTCTGATGTTTCTGCACATTTGTAGGAACTATGAAGCTGCATTAATCAATTGTTTAATCGTGCTTATGATATTTGTTTATGGTATTGTCGTGTTTATTTGTGTTTGTAGTATAGCAAGGATTGGCTGTTGGATACTGTCCTTGAGTATTAAAGTTTTCGAGTTCGAGTTCTCTCTCTCTCTCTCTAGACAGCTGCATTGGTCTAATCTCTGTTTGTTCATATGTGTTGGTAGGGTTGGGGAGAAAATGAACGATATAGATCTTTCTTATAGATGCTCTTCGGTTCCTTTAATTACAAATGCAATGTCTGTTTCAGACCTTGACTACCTGCATGCCAACCAGGTCTACGATTACCTGTCTCACGTAAGTACAGCTCAGTGTGTGTGTGTGTAATGACAGCAGTCAGCCCTTTCCAAAATTCGGCTTACCTGTGAAACGAAGGTCCGGCGCACGTGTGCGTGTGTGTGTGTGTGTGTGTTAGTGCGTGCGTGTGTGCATGCGTGCGTGCGTGCGTGCGTGGTGTGTGTGTGTGTGTATGTGTGTGTGTGCGTGCGTACGTGTGTGTGTGTGTGTGTGTGTGTGTGTGTGTGTGTGTGTGTGTGTGTGTGTGTGTGTGTGTGTGTGTGTGTGGTGTGTGTTGGGTGTGGTGTGGTTGCGGGTGTGTGCGAGTGGTTCGGTGCGGTGCTGTATGTGCGTTCGTGCGTGCGTCGTGTGCATGCGTGCGTGCGTGCGTGCGTGTGTGTGCTTGTGTGTGCGTGGTGTGTGTGTGTGGGGTGTGTGTGTGTGTGTGTGGGTGTGTGTGTGTGTGTGTGGTGTGGTGGTGTGTGTGTGGGTGTGTGTGTGTAGGGGTGTATGGGTGGTGTGGGTGGTTGGTGGGTGGCTGGGGTGGTATGTGGTGTATGCGTGTGCGTGTGCGGGGGTGGGAGGGGTGGGGGGAGGGGGGTGTTATGTGTGTGTGTGTGGGGGGTGGGGTGGGGGGGGGGGGGGGTGCATAGTGTGTGTGTGGGTGGGTGTGTTGCGGTGTGTTGTGTGTGCTGTGCGCGTGCATGCGTGCGAGCCTCTGTGTGTGTGTGTGTGTGTGTGTGTGTGTGTGTGTGTGTGTGTGTGTGTGTGTGTGGTGTGGTGTGTGTGTGTGTGTGCTCGTGTGTGTGTGGTGTGTGTGTGTGTGTGTGTGTGTGTGTGTGTGTGTGTGTGTGTGTGTGTGTGTGTGTGTGTGTGTGTGTGTGTGTGCGTGTGTGTGTGCGCGCGCGCGATGCGCGCGCGAGACCGACCAACCGACAGACAAACAGACAGACAGACAAACAGACAGACAGAGATTTGCTTCAATGCTATGTCTCATGTCTCATTTTTTGCCCACAGGCATTGCTGACTGAAGCGTCAGAAGCCAGTGCAGCACAAAATTAAGTGTACTTTGTAAATGGCACTTTGATCCCTTCTTCGTGCGCCCACACCAGTGTGACAGCACATTGAGGACACGTGCGTCCAAATCCGAAAGGACAGGTATTTCAGCGACTGCTTTTCAGCCGGATGAAAACTGTAGTTAAAAGGCAAAAATGCTTGGAAAGGAGAAGAAAACGATGGTCACCTAGCTTAGATCGAAGTGCAAAGGAATAAAAAGTATATGTGACTGATTGTTGAGGCAGCTGGTGTCATTCGTTCCATGTATATGTATATGTATAATTATGTCGTGCTCATTCTTTCAAATTGCGTATTGGATCCAGTGCGGACGTTTCCTGCCCATTGTAGCCAATGTGCAACGCATCTTGTTCAGTGGATCCAGTGAGAAAATCAGATGCACATTGCAGTCATTGAGCAAGACGTATAAGATAATATTATATGTTGTCTGTCTCTCTGTTTGTCTGTCTGTCTGTGTCTGTGTCTCTCTGTCTCTGTCTGTCTGTCTGTCTGTCTGTCTCTCCCCCCCTCTCACCCACCCCCTCTCTGTGTCTATCTGTGTCTGTCTCTGTCTCTGTGTTTGTCTCTCTGTCTGTGTCTCTCTGTCTACCTGTCTGTCTCTGTCTGTGTGTTTGTCTGTGTGTGTGTCTGTCTGTCTCCCTCTCTTTCTCAATCGACATTGTGAATCTTTTGTGTCAGCGTTATTCAAATATAAACGATATGTCGCTTAATCTGTTTGTTAGTTGAGAAAACAGTTTTGCTGAAATAATCCTCTTTTTTATATGTTTATTCAGTTAAGTTAAAAACGTTGAAAATGTAAAAGCAGGTGTTATTGTCTACCCATCAACAAAACAAAATTGAAATGTAACTTTCCATCGTCAAAACACATTTCATCACAACTTGTCCAATCACATGTGTGTGTGTGCGTGCGTGCGTGCGTACGTGCGTGCGTGCGTACGTGCGTGTGTCTGTGTGTGTTAGTATTGTATCCTTGACTTTCTCAGCAGTATCTGGGTGGGAAGTCAAATTCACTATCCGTTATAAAAAACAACAACACAACTTTACCTTTGAAGTTTAGGGGGAAATAAAGCAGAATGACCAACAAAGCCAGACAATTAGAATGAGAGAATTCATGGCAGCAGGCACAGCACATAAATGAATATTCTGACCTTCCCCAGCCGGTTTGACTGGCGGTAAGGCGTTAGGCTGGTGAGCAGAGGAACCTCGGTTCGAATCTGCTTCGGCTCTCCTTTCTCTTCACAAGTTGTGGTCTGTCATGTTTTCCGTCTACTCAGTTCTGCATAATCCAATTATCTGTAGGCAAACGAAACACTAAACCTTGATGACATTACTTCACAATGTACATTATTTTATTTTGAGCTAAGAAAACATAGATTTATGAGGTTTTCTAACAATAAAATCATGTTATTATGGGTTAAAACACGAATTCTGACATTCTTGGATTTGGGGGGTAAGGGAGATATATCCAGTACTGTGACAACCAGACACGTCACAGCATCAGAAAATTGGGTTGAGAATAAAACCCAAGACCCAAACGTGGCATTCAGAAGAAAATAATAAAGCGAATGTAAAGTATAATGCAGAGCTTTTGACAGAAAAAGAAAGTTAATATTTTCTTCATTTCTAAGATTTTCTACATTAGGAGTACATCATACTTAGTTAGACCATCACTGTGAACCAGTGCCTCACAATATTTCGATTCTTGTTGTTGTAGACAGTGCGCAAGGCATTTGGACACACGCTCATTATTAACTTTAATCATTATGATCAATAGTAAATGATTTCTCGGTGATTTAATTAAGTTGTTTTTCAACCGCGCTTTGGCGTCTTTAGTCGGTGTGAAAGACGGTACCCTTACGTCAAGAGCACTAACTCTGGTGCATCCCAAAAGATTGCTTGGGAACAAGTTATAACTTGTTTGGCACACTCTGGGGAACACTCTCAGGCTAGTTTAATCGAATATTGTGTGTGTGTGTGTGTGTGGGGGGGGGGGGGGGGGGGGGGGAGTGCACAGTAGGTCAAGTTACTTCTCGGACTGTAGGTTAAACCTTTGATAGCTCCGAGTTGTCAGTGCTGCGGTACGCTATCGCGGGTCAGCGCTGTAGAAGGGCAAAGGTCATGGTACCGGAAATGTCAATCAATATCTCCACGCGCCTCGGCTTGTGTCGCACTCGCCCACTTAATGCTACGTGACCTTAACAAAGGGAAAATACCGATCATTATTTTCCATCACTGCGACACTTTCGGCCCTTCTCTTAAACTGTGTCACGTGTGTGTGTGCCACGTGTGTGTGTGTGTGTGTGTGTGTGTGTGTGTGTGTGTGTGTGTGTGTGTGTGTGTGCGGTGCGTGCGTGCGTGCGCGTGCGTGCGTACGTGCGTGCGTGTATGCGTGTGTGTGGGTGTGTGTAGTGTGTGCGCGCGTGCGAGCCGGTGCACGGTGCGTGTGTGTGTGTGTGTGTGCTTGAGTGTGTGCATGTAGCGCATGTGGAGAGAGAGAGAGAGAGAGAGAGAGAGAGAGAGAGAGAGAGAGAGAGAGACTAGGCCAGGTGATGGATGAAAGGTGATAGTCTAAGGGAACTAAGCCCCTACTCTGAAGCCGAATGTGGGCTAGATTGTGTCCCTTGTCAGGTTCGTTGCTGGTGTACCAACACACGCTCGCGCACACACTCCATTAATTTCAGTGACAAAGGCAAGGACATTTTCATTCTAAAACAGATTTTAATAATGATTTAATCCATAATTATTACAGAGCAAGCAACTGGAAACGTTGACCAGAGAGCTGCACTTAGACCATTTCATTAAGATGCCCTTTACAATCAACTGAAAGCAGTCCTTCACCACAAGAAAATATCACAGTTGCGAATAACAAGAGTAAACAACAGGGGGGAAGGGGGAGAGGGAGAGGGGTAAGCTGAAACAAAGTGGACTGCCAGCGTTCTTAAACAAGACCAACACACAACATGTTAAACAAATACAAAACATATCGGTATATCCTTAAGTTTAGTTTTAAAACACATCAAAATACATTGACGTACATCAGGAATTCAAATTCAACAGTAAGGTGATAATCTAAAAATAGAATGAGGCAAAGTGAATCATAATTATTGTAAATTAAACCAAGCACATTAATTCCTATGAAACCTCTCTCAAAAAAGAGTGATTAGCTCTCTGGGTAATGCTCACAGACACCGAACTAGATAAATGTCAAATCTGTCAAATTTGCATGGACGGCATTTTTGAGATCAACTTCTCATATATAGTGAAAGATATAATACATGACTGAGTAGACAACCGAGTTTAGCAATCGAAATTACCCGAATGTATCTGAGTGCATGTACATATTTACGTCGGTAAATATTAATATTACAATACAAGCGAATCAGAAACGAATCACATTACTTCTTGGCTCTTGTTTGAATCGTGGAAGGGCTTGACAGGAAAGTATTTTCAAACCGTGTCTTCGTCAGGTTGAAGAGATTAAAACAACAACCTGGAATTAAGGATTTTAGTATTAAGTGCTCCGTTGATTAATGATCACATCTTTCTTTCTTTTTCTGATCGTTAGTGACGATTTATTTTGCTAAGGTGAACTGGCGCATAGGCGCTATGCCACGTTAACGTCTGAGGTTTTAGTATTACTGTTTCTTCTACTTCTTCTCATTTGTCGCTTTTATACTGATAGTGCTCTCGATAGCGCTCTCCTTGAGGTTAGGTTTATTTTACGGTTTACATAATCCTCCAAACTCTGATTTGGACCATGCACCAGCGGATCTTTAATGTGTGTGTGTGTGTGTGTGTGTGTGTGTGTGTGTGCGTGCGTGCGTGCGTGCGTGCGTGCGTGCGTGCGTGCGTGCGTGCGTGCGTGCGTGCGTGCGTGCGTGCGTGTGTGGTTAGAGTATGTACGTACATCAAACGAATCGGGTTCTCGACGAAAATGAAAACAAAAGAAACCCTTACTTGTTCCTATTACACAACGGATACATTCTCACTCGGATATCTTTTCCACTGAGTCCATGAATCTGAAATGGTGGTTTTTCACGTGGATTCGGGGAATGTTGAGCATGCATATATATATATATATATATATATATATATATATATATATATATATATATATATATATATATATGAGAGAGAGAAGAGAGAGAGAGAGAGAGAGAGAGAGAGAGAGAGAGAGAATGAACAAAGGCAAAGCACTGTGGAGCACGTTCTCACAATGGAATACAATTAAAACAAAGAATAACAAAACCTTTGATACGGACAATACCGATACTGTAAAGTGTCACACAGCAAACACAGCTTAGCCATTAGCACGGCAACGTACATCTGTTTCTCAAGCAGTCACACTGATGACTAGAGAACCTGCATCTTCTTTAACGAGTCAAGGTCAAACTGTTTTTGCCAATGACCACACACACACACACACACACACACACACACACACACACACACACACACACACACACACACACACACACACACACACACACACACACACACACACACCACACACACCCACGCACACACACACACCACACTAACACACACACCCGTCACACACACACACACACACACACACACACACACACACACACACACACACACACACACACACACACACACACCATCACACACACACACGCACACACCACACACACACACACGCGCACACACATACACACACACCCCATCACACACACACACACTATCACACACACAACATCACACACACACACACACACACACACACACACACACACACACACACACACACACACACACACACACTCACACACATACACACACACACACACACACACACACACACACACACACACACACACACACACACACACACACACACACACACACACACACACACACACACACACACACACACATGATCAATTTGACCGACAGCAGTACTTTAAGAGGTAATTACTTACATGACTGTGACGCGGGAAATACATTTAAAACGTCTCAACAATGTTAACACAATCAGAATAACAATATTTACCACTACCACCACCCCCGTCCCCCGGGCCGGCCGCCGAAGGTGGGCATCATTTATTCAGTTCAACGTGGTATTGTAATGAGGAAAACCCATATGCGCCACACCCCGTCTCTAGGAAATGCCCCGAAAGTTGCCTTTGAAATAGTCCCAATGTTCGTCTGATTGACAATGGCCCTTTCTCGTCCTCATCATCAACTGCAACATTATCAACAATATCGATTGAAACAATATCATCTCAGAATTCGTTTTGAATTTTATCTTTTTTATCTACTAATATTTTATCAACTGGAAAAAAATCAAGCCAACCCTTCCGGTGTGGTCTTTTTCTGAAAGAAAGTCTTATGACAATCGTAGTCAAATTTCTTTGGCAATAACGAATCAGATAGTCTTAATGGCAATTAAGTCAACTATAAAACTTGCCTTGCCGTCGCATCGGTACAAGAAATAAATTTACTACAAACCAACGTTCCATGTAATCTTGATTGAATATCTTTTCGGGTTCAAGACCACATAACACTTTTAACAGTATTACTGGTCATGCTGACAAATCAGGTTTAGTAAGCACTGGCCTTACTGAAGCCAACTGAAGCACACCAAGGAAACGTGCATGGCACATGCCGAAGAAATCATTCACACCAAGCAATGGTGCACGTCCATTGATAACAAGCAGATACCGGCTGCGGTCCAATGAGGTCAATAACAATCATACAATTTTGAATGCTGAATCAGACTCGAATCATCGTGTATTCCATATCCACCAGTTAACACTGAAACAATTGGCGGTCAGATGGAAAGCTTGTGAGGAAGGAGGCTTATGGAGTTCGTTCAATGTTGCTTTACGTCCGCAGAGACTGTAAGGACTGTTAGGGACAGGGAGCCCAGGACGTCCACCTCGACTTTCACATAGCGCCTGTGCTCTGGAACCTTCTAAAGTAAACATGGTGCTTAACGTCCACAGAAACCATAAGGCTTGTTAGGGACGGGGAGAAGGGGGGAAACGGGATACAGAGGTGGGGGGAAGAGGGAGATTATATACCTATCGCTACACTGTCACCACCAGAATGACCCCAGCATTAAGATGGGCAGCGAGGAGAGCCATTTTAATGTTACATTAACTGTGAGGGACAAAGTCACAAGACAGTGCCCCAAAGTCTTTTTGAAGACAAAAGAGAGCCGAAGCCATTCTGCTTACCTGCCTAACATCTTACCACTAGGCCACAGGGGCCTTAACTATGAATCGGGACTACGGTAGGCCAGGCCTAAACCAAAGTCCCTGTCTTTAGAGTCCGAGACTTTGAGTTAGGCAAAGTTCGTATACATGGACGCGGACAATGGTCGAGACAACAGAGTCTGACTTCGCGCTGATAAGAAAGTGGTCATCACACGCGTCATCGCTTGTGCTAACTTTAGACGGGGCAATCCCATCTGGGCATGCGCACCGACACGCTTCGTTCACTTCCCTGCGACGTATTTCGCACGCGCAAACATCGGTAAACATAAACATTAGGTGATGGCATGCCTGGCCTGCCCCGATTCTGGATGTGATTCGCCATGTTTTACTTCTGCAACACCCAAGCGATCTCGACGAGGTCATTATTCGTAAAAACGCTAATCTCTCGACATCTTCGATGGAGTATTCTTCTTGGCATTTACTGAATCGAGTAACCGTAGCATCGTCTGCTGCGTCGGCCATTTTGAACTTGTCAGAAAGGCGAGTGGACGCTGTGAAATCAGGTAGCCTACGCTGTGCAGATGAATTTAAATAACAAGAAAATAAATCAATGAGAATGTAAGACGTCAAGCAAACTTGCTCTCATAATAATTTGCAAACATTAAAATCGTACGATCACATTAATCAGTCATTATGCCTGCGTCGCTCGGCGAGTGCGACCTTTCTTCCCTCCAAAATGAAAGAGCTTTGGCCGACGAACATCTATTACTCATTTGACGAAGTAAACGAAAGGAAAAAAAAAAAAAAAATTAAAAAGAGAGAGAAACCGCTGAATTCAGATG
>JABMCL010000594.1:205000-207500 GCA_018857735.1 Alviniconcha marisindica
ATTCTCCGCTCTCGAGCAGACTCATTGCGCTCATGTCGCATGTGATTCTGACTTATGCACACGATCGACTGACCTCTCGTTCCTTGACCAGGAAGTAGACGAAGCTGGAGGTCAGGAAGGCCATGCCGAAGGAGATGCAGAACCCCACCAAGAATCCCTGCGTGGAATTGGTCGTGCTGGAGTCTTCCGCCTCGGCGTCGGCGCCCTTGGGCAGCGGTTCCATGGAGGTGGAGATGGAGTAGCTGGTGCCGTAGACGTACTGCGCCAGGCCGGTGAGGACGAAGGAGACGGCGATGGGCAGCGCGTGGTACGGCTGGCCGTTGTAGAAGGCGTTGGTCTTCAGGGTCCCGCCACTGGAGTGAGGGTCGAACTGAGCCCCCACAATCACCTGCCGAGCAAAGACGAGGAAGTGTGGAGCAAGATGCGCTTTTAAAAAAAAAAATTTTTTTTGTTAGTTGGTGCATTTTAGCCCAGTCAACCACATAGGGTTATATACAACAATTAGCCGCTTGGGTTGAATCCGAGGTATTATATGTCTTGCGCACAATCTTCAGCTGCAACAGTCTGACCATGGGGGGGGGGGGGAGGGGGGGGGGAGGGGGGGAAGGGGGGGAGGGGGAAGGGGGGGAGGGGGGGAGGGGGGGGGAGGGGGGGAGGGGGGAGGGGGAGGGGAGGGAGGCAGGGTCAAACACCGCTAGTATCTGAGCTCCTATTAAATTTATTCCATTTCTGGCTCTCTCGCATCTAATATGAGGGAGTTAATTACTGCTCGAAAGATGTCTCACAAGCACAACAACAAAGGCCGGAACAAAGAACAAAAACAAAACCAACAAAAAACAAAACTACCACCTCAACAACAAAACCACACACACATACACACACACACACACACACACACACACACACACACCCTCCACCACCACCACCACCCCCACCCCCACCACTCAAAAACAACAACAACAAAAACAACTATCAAAACAATAACAGTATAACGAAGAACACAACAGCGAGAGCAAACAGCCACAACCATGCATTAATGATCAACAGCATCAATGAAAACAGGTAACAATTAATCGCTGGTGGGTGGTGGGTGGTGGGTCTCTCCCAAGCTCTGCAAGCCAAGTGTACAATACACATCCATACCAGAAACCCAGGCATACCTCTTTATTGTAAGAGGACGTTCCGAGCGAAGAAGCCAATGTTAGCAGGTATTCGCTCATGTTGCTGTAGCTTGTGACGACGTCTACTTTCCTCAGGTACTGGGAAGAGAAGGAATTGGCGTAGGCCGTAGCGGCGTTTTCGGTGGCTGTGGTCGGGGAACTGCCGTTGCTGTAGGCGATGTAGGTGGTGCCAAACGGGGACAGATTGAAGTCGAGGGCACTCTCGCTATTCCTGCAGAGAACGAAGAAAACACAAACAGCAAAAATCCGTTGTTATATACAGACAATGTCGATTTGCGCCCTCCCCCTGCCCTCCCTATCACTGCGTTTATTTGTTTGTTTGCTTCGATTTTCCGTTCTTTCCTTTTTTTGGTGGAAGGATTCCTGGCAGTACGAGAAGCTGGTAAAGCTGCTCTTCTCTGACCTACTCCAGGCTTTAACCTTTTCCTTGCCAAAGAATTTGTACTGCTGGTGCAGTTCCTTCCGAAACGAGTTCCGCAGAGACGGGTAAAGCAACCGGAAACGTTCATTGTCTAGAACCTGGCTTCTCCTGAGCATGCGTGAACAGCCAGAATTCGAGCAGGCGTCCTATCGTGTCTGTGGCAAATGGGAAACACTTCGCCATGGCCGTCTTATGATGTCATGACAGCAGGGAAATGGTTAAACAGAAAGCCTTTTGGTAGCTGGGGACTATTTGGAAGAGAGGTCATGAATTTAGGGAGATTAAATAAAAAAATAAAAAAACGAAATTGAACAAAGACGTGGTGACACAGCCCAAGCTTTGGTGTTCTCGCTTGTGTCAAAGCGCTAAGACGCAGCCCAAACCTTGGTGTTCTAACTGGTGTCAAAGTGCTGTGACACAGTCCAAGCCATGGTGGGGTGTAAGCATGATGCTGATGCAGAAGGGAACTCACCCAGCATCCGTGTCGATGAGCAGCGCCAGCACCGTGAACAGGACCGGAAGGATGAGCTGGACCACGGAGATGAGGCGATGGCGCCAGCTGAGCAGCACCTTCTTCACGAACATCCCGTAAAAGTGGGACCTCCGCAGTCGCCATCCCGTCAGCTTCACGTAGTTGTGGTTAAAAGCTGAAACAGTCGGGACGTCAGATTTCTGCTTCTCTAGGTGTTTTCGTTTGTTTTGTTTTGTGTTGTGTTGTACGTGTGTGTGTGTGTGTGTGGTGTGTGTGTGTGTGTGTGTGTGTGTGTGTGTGTGTGTGTGTGTGTGTGTGTGTGTGTGTTCTTATTCTTATTCTTTACCGGTTAGTTTTTACTTATTTTTCTTTCTCTCCTTTATGTCTTCTGGTTTTTCTTCGATTTTTCCCCTTAAAATTTCTTAC
>JABMCL010000594.1:212500-217500 GCA_018857735.1 Alviniconcha marisindica
GCCTAAAGCGCACGTACAGAACCAACAAAGGGAGTTAATTAGCGCTCCAATGACGTCACACAACAACAAAGACCCGAATCGCCTACCGTAACTCTCACCTGACATGCAAGTAAATACAAGGTACACAAACTCACGAGGATGCCCGTTTGGTGGAGTTTGTGTACGTTGTAGTCACTCGCATTGCAGGTGACAGTTACCGTCTGCGTTTCCGGTCTTTGTTGCCTTCATATAACGGCTTTCGCGCACTTATTAAATCAGTTTGTTTGTTCCTGTTGCTGCAGTTGTTGCGACTGTTTCTGGCGATGCCATTTAATAATAATAATAATAATAAAAGTATTTTTAAAGCGCAAAATCTTGTCCCTAGAGACTATTCTAAGCGCATACACACAGACACAGACACACAGACACACAGACACAGACACACACACACACACACACACACACACACACACACACACACACACACACACACACACACAACACACACACACACACACACACACACACACACACACACACACACACGCACACATAAGCATTGTGACTATACAAAGCTAAATACACACAGCATAAAACGGGCAGCAAAGGCCCGGGAGACTTGGAATGGATAAAGACGCACGGAACAGAAAACATGGCAGGTCTACAATTTGGGGGAAAGAACTGAGTTGTTAATAAACTATATTGTCATTGAACCATTTCAATAAATGTTATCTCTCTCTCGTACTTTTTCCTACTGATCCCTTTCAGCGATAACGGGTAAATAAAGAAACAATTGACGCACTTCTTTCTATCAGTTTGAGTCCTCCTTTTGACTACAAACGGAGCAAAGTTTCAAGGTTTTAAGGTTTCATTGAGTTTTTTGCCCCTGGGAGTTGGAAAGCAAAGTTGCATTCGCACAAGACGTTCCTTATAAACAAGTACATGAGTACTAATAGTAATTTACTACCGCATTTTATACATTAAACAAGAACAAGCGCTCAAACAGAAATCAAAGTTGTTGTGAATAAAATTATATAACTAAGGCGCAAAAAAGAAAATCAGAAGAAAAAAAGATTATTTTTTTTTTCCACTGTGTTTCGCTGTTGGGTTGATCAAAATAACTCAAAAATACAACTAATAAATTTAGTAAGCTTAACATTCTTAATAATAATAATAATTTATTTTATATAGCGCCTCAACAACAATTATATGAGCTCTTAGCGCTGTACAGATCAACAAATGCAATAGAACACACATCAATGTGTTACTTAAATTTACATTTCGAAGTCATGTTCATAAGGCATTTGGGCACGTTGGGGTGATGCGTACAATATTTATCAGCAGATTTAACGAAGTGCTACACAACAGATGGCTTACCGGTCAGCATAGACATGGTGGTTGTCTTTCCTGCCCCATTGTGACCGAGCAGCACGGTTATCTGTCCCTCGTACATATTCAGCCTCATGCTGTCCACGGCTGTCTTCCCCTTGCTGAATTGCTGAGAAAGATGTCCAGTGGTCATTTTATAACGTTCAGCAGACATCTTAGAACTGCTGATGAGAGATGCCCAGTGGCCATTTTACAACATTCAGCAGTCATCATAGAATTACTGGTGAGAGATGTCCAGTGGTCATTTTATAACATTCAGCAGTCATCATAGAACTGCTGGTGAGAGATGTCAAGTGATCAGTCGGCACAGAATTACGGTTAGACACACAACAGCACAATCTGAGACAGTATGAGGCCCAGAGCTTGAACCTGGGACTAATCTTGTGCAGGGTGAAGATCTGGTATATGGAGGACGGCGGGTAGCGGAGGGGGCGGCTTAAACCTGAGACTAACCTTGGTCAGGTTGAAGATCTGGATACCAGGCGTCAGATGGGCAGGGTCTTTCTCGAAGTGCTCTTCGTCGGACTGCGCGGAGTCATAGACTGTGTCCGCCTTCCCGCTCCGTCCGCACCAGTAGCGTTTCTGCGGCAACATGACGTCACTGGTGCTTACCAAATCCTACCGTCAATGAAGGAATGGTGCAGCAGCACTGACTGCACAGCAGTGCATGTGCACTACCAACCCGCTAGACTCGGTGGTGGAAATAACCTAGAAGTGAAGATTGACAGACAAGAAGAAGAAAGAAAACGATTTTTGCAGTGACCGCCGTCCACATTAAGTAGACGCGTTGAGCGCTTTAAAGGTACAGAGAGAGAGAGAGAGAGAGAGAGAGAGAGAGAGAGAGAGAGAGAGAGGAGAGAGAGAGAGAGAGAGAGAGAGAGAGAGGAGGGGGGAGGGGGGAGGGGGGAGGGAGAGAGTTTCACAAGACAGCAAGGTTAAAGGTTTAAAACATTTACAGTTTTTTAAACAAATGGGAAAGCGGTTAAAAAGATAAACACATTAACATCCGCCGTTGTACCTCATGAGGGGATAGGGAAGTGTGCCTTTTTGCCTGGTAATTTCTGTTAACACATTCTTACCCCCAGAGAACACAGCCACGCGTATTTTGTGATGTGAACTGTTGAAGATACAGTTTACAACCCTAGCTGGCTCCTGAATAACGTGATCGCTTTATTTGGCAGAAACTCTAACGCCCGGTTTGGTGCGAATTATTTTCATGCGGACAAACCATTTCTGAGGACAAATACTAGGCTTTTCATGCGGACAAACTACTTCTGACGGACAACACAAGGCTTTTCATGCGGACAAACCATTTCTGACCGACAATAATAGACATTTTAAACCACTTCCGACGGACAATACAGGCTTTTCATGCGGACAAACCATTTCTGGCCGACAATACTAGACAAACCATTTCTGACCGAAAATACTAGGCTTTTCATGCGGAGAAACCACTTCTGACAGACAATACTAGACTTTCATGCTGACAAACTAGTTCTGACTGACAATACCAGGGCTACTATAGCTAGTACCATGCAGTGACAACTTGTGCAGGTCACTACCTTACCGTGAAGCAGAAGTAGAACGGCTTAGGGACGCCGAAATCTCCCGGCCACACGCTGTCTATGTACCAGGTGACGAGCAGGTGCAGCAAGGCGTCCAGCAACAGCATCAGCATGGCGTTGAGCAGCGTGTAGTTGTCGTCCACTGTCGCTGTGTCGGCAAAGTTTGTCCACTTGGCACCCGCGCCTGAACACACCGTACATACACGCTGACTTGAGGACATCGTTGTCGTTGTTGCTGCTGTTGCTGTTAATGATGATGATCTCCTCTTTTCTTCCCCTCTGCCTCGTGTGTGTGTGTGTGTGTGTGTGTGTGTGTGTGTGTGTGTGTGTGTGTGTGTGTGTGTGTGTGTGTGTGTGTGTGTGTGTGTGTGTGTGTGTGTGTGTGTGTGTGTGTGTGTGTGTGTGTGAGCATTTTTTGCATAGTTACGCTTAGATCCTTGTCTACATTATGTGTTAGGTTGTTGTTTTGTTCTTATATACATTTTTACTGCTGATAACATTTCCATCTCGATGTACATTATGTGTGTTGTACTATGTTTGTTCAGCGCTTTGAGCCGCAGGGTAGGCGCTTTACAAATTTGCGTTATTATTATTATTAACAATAAAAAGATAAGTGAGAGCACAGAAAGTCGAGAGGCGGTAGAGACTGCATGGACACACGCCCGTGGAGAGAACAACAGGCGCATGCATTCAGAAGTACAAAGCAACACTGACCCGTTCCCTCATACAGGCCGATGACGTTGGCCCCAAAGGCCATGGCCATGTTGAAGAGAAGACTGAGGGCCAGTTTGGCGCCAGTGCTCATTGACTCGTAGTCACTCTGGACAAACATGTAGGGGAAGTAGAAACCAAAGAAGAGTATGCCCGCCATCGCTGCACCAACGTTCGCTGCAACACACAAACAAGCACTTGTCAGGAGCAAGGGTATTCGAACCATAACTATTATTATGATTATTGATCTCTTCTGTATAGCGCTGTTCTCTTCTCTCGAGCAGACTCACTGCGACGTGATTCTGGATGAGTGACTGCATCTTTTTATAGGGCGTATCTTTAATATCCACCGAAGTGGTGTACTGACAGCGTTGTTTGGTTTTGCATGGCTGGTACCACTGCTGCCGTCTCGGCCAAAGCCCTGTGTACACCGTTCAACCATGCACCAGTCTGCAGTGTCACTTCATTCAAAGCAACATAGGTGTTTAGCTGTACCCTGCCACCTGCACCTTTGGCAGAATGACCGGTGTATTTTACGTGCTACTGCAGTAACACGGGGGTGGAACGGATACCGAAATAAGAGTCAGCACAGAAAGTCGACCATGGAGAAGAAAATTCTCCCGCCGCTCCTGCAGGGACTCGAACCCGGGACCTTTCGATCACGAGTCCGACCCCTAACCACTGGGCTACCCCCGCTCCCCAAACTATAACTATGCTGCACCCATGCTCTGGAACATGCTGCCAAACACACTCCACTGCACAAAGCAATAGACTGCGTCTGTTCTCAGGCAGCTGATGTTTCATTTTGTTAGCCCCCCCCCCCCCCCCCCCCCCCCCCAGCCTGACTCCGCATCCCTCTCCCCGCATCCCTCCCCCCCCCCCAATCCCCCACCCCCACCCCTCATTTCCATCACGGATCGTTGCCAACGCAACGAGCTAATGGTTTTCTATAATTTATGGAGTCAAACCGAGCCATGACCAATCCGACTGTGTCATGGCGGACCAGCCCCAGAAAGTTTTCAACGAAGGTTCAATTTGTGAGCAAATTGTCCAACAGCTTATAAAGCTTCAAGCAATATACTAAAATAAATTGTTAAATTAACTTAAGTAAGTAAAGAGAAATATAAGTAGCATGTAGCTTTGCGAGAACAGTTATTGAATTGTCATATCTTGTGGCCTAGAGCAGCAACTTTAACATGTTTTGTCAATACTGTTTGAATGCGTGGAATCTGTATGCTGACATAAAGAAGTATTACGTATCAAGTTCGTAGTCATTGCTGTGTCTACTCATCAGAGGTTGATCATCTGGTACTGTCAAGTTCGAGTGCAGAAATTACTCATTCAAAACAAACGTTG
>JABMCL010000594.1:222500-225000 GCA_018857735.1 Alviniconcha marisindica
AAGAAGGACATGAAGGAAGAGAAGAAGAAGAAACGGAGAAAAGAAAGAATGTGAAAGGGAAGAGGGAGAGGGGGGGGGGGGGGGGGTAGAGACGAAGAAAGGAAGAATGAAAAGAAGAAAAAAAGACAAAAAAAACAAAGAAAAAGAAGAATGACGGAGAAGAAGAAGAAGAAGAAGATGGGGCGGGGGGGGGGGGGGGGGAGGGGTGTGGGGAGGACGGGGGGGGGAGGAAAAGAAAAGAAGAAAGAAAAAGACAGACGAAAGATGAAGGAAGAGAAGAAGAAGAAAGAAAAAGAATCAGAAAAGAGGAAAGAAAAAAGACGGAAGACAGACAGACATAGCTAGATAGATAGACAGACAGACAGACAGACAGACAGATAGATAGATAGATAAGATAGATAGATAGATAGATAGATAGATAGATAGATAGATAGATAAGGAGAAAAGAAAATGGTGGACCAGAGGAGGAAACGGAATGGGGCGATAATTTTGATCACAAGAAAAAGAAGACAGACGAGGAGGAGAAGAAAAGAAGAAGAAGAAGGAAGAAGAGGTGAAGATGGAACGCAACAACAGCAACAATCTCTCTCTCTCTCTCTCTCTCTCTCTCTCTCTCTCTCTCTCTCTCTCTCTCTCTCTCCCTCTCTCCTCTTTCTCTCTCTCTCTCTCTCTCTCCTTCTTTGTGCTGCTTCGCCAATGCTAACTGGACGAGGGCACATTTCATATGGTCCATTACCTTTAAAAGAGCATCTTCAGTGTAATAAATGTATCTTAGTGCATAAAGTTATCCATAACAAATCACCCCAATATCTGAAACAGCTTGTCCGCACTGGAGCGCGCAACGACCATAGTTCACGGAACAGCATTCTTATTTTGCCCAAAACAAGAATTGACATTTATAAGATGAGTTTTGCTTATTCTGGATCCTTTTGTTGGAATGCGCTACCTAGAAGTCTTAAAATAGCATGCTCAGTGAGCACATTCAAATCTAAAGCTCTTCAACATTTTCGTACTGAATGTAACATATAAGTTTTCAGTCTTGAACCGTACAGTATTTAGTTTCCTAATGTTTGATACACCTGGCATTTTATGTGTTTATGTATAAGTGTGTGCGCACGCCCAGGCGTGTGCGTGCAATTATGTTTTAAATATATGGATATATTTTCCTTGGATGGTGAGGTACATTTCTTGTCTTGATTGTATACCAGCTCTGTGCTAAGTATACAAAATATTAATTTTAATGTTTTAATCCTTTTATCTTTCCAATTTCTGTTCATAGTGTTAGCAGTAGTAGCGGTAGTATATTGTTATCATCGCAGTGCTATTAGAATATTCATTGCCACATCATTGCCATGTATGTGTGTGTATGTGGGGAGGGGTGTGCGCGCGCGCGTGCGCGTGTGTGTGTGTGTGTGTAATATGTGCATACATGTCTGTGTATATACATGAATGTGTGTATATGTATATATTCCTTCTATATCTTTTACTTATTAATTTGTTTATATTTTTGTTGTAGTTGTTGTGTGTGTGTGTTTTGTTTTTGTTGTTGTTTTTGTTTTTGTTTTTTGTTTTTTGTTTATTTTTATGTACTAATTTAGTATCCATTTCTTTTTCCTTGTTGATATTGTCTTTTTTTCTTAAGCTTAATTTTATCCTCCCCTTCCCTTGCTCTCTCTGTAAATTACCCATTTTTTGTTTTTGTTTTGTTGTTGGTTTTGTTGTTGTTGTTTGTTGTTGTTGTTGTTGTTGTGTTGTTGTTGTGTGTTGTGTGTGTGTGTGTGTTGTGTGTGTGTGTGTGTGTGTGTGTGTGTGTGTGTGTGTGTGTGTGTGTGTGTGTGTGTGTGTGTGTGTGTGTGTGTGTGTGTGTGTTTTAACTGTGTTTAGACTTTTTTGCTCCAGTTGTTTTTCACTGCTATTTTTTTCATTTCCGTTGCAATCGCTGTCTGGTTTTATATGTATTGTTGTTGTTTTTAAATTATTATTATTTTATTAATTGTTCTTTTTATTTTTACTGATGCTGTATTTGTCTTTAGCCTTCTGTAATAATATTTAACTGTGAATGTCTTGGTTATTAGTCAGTAGTACTGTAGCAACGGCAGATATGTGAGTCGGCCTTTGTGCTAATATCTTCACCGTTGAGAAATAAAGTTCAATCAATAAATCAATAAATAAATAAATAAATCAATCAATCAATCTCTCTCACACACACACACACACACACACACACACACACACACACACACACACACACACACACACACACACACACACGCGCGCGCGCGCGCGCGCGCGTACAGCTACTCATAAACCACCATGGACCACGTATTACCACCCTACCCGAAGTTCCAGAGTAGGTGTTGAAGTTGGTGACCACGTCGCTCATGACGGCCTGGGTGTTGGTGTAGTCGGGCACGTAGCCGATCTCCATGTTGCTGGGGTCGATGGAGCTGAGATGTAGGTCGGAGCTGTTGTAGTAGGTGGAGCTGTCGACGTTGTCCCT
>JABMCL010000594.1:240000-242500 GCA_018857735.1 Alviniconcha marisindica
GTCTCCCCTTTTCAGCCTTGCTTGTCTCCCCTGGTGGTGCGCAGCGGGAGTTGTCGAGCAGATTAGGTTCGCGTGTAAGCGCTTTTCGTTGGCGCTTTGCGCCAACTGTCAAAATCGTCGGTGTCACTTTGCGGCAGAAAACAGCTTGCGGATTTCGTTAAACTGAGCAGCCACATAAAGAAGTCCTATGCTAAACAAATCAAATACAGGGTTCCAGGCGAGATCAAAAGATCAAGAGATCTTAGAGGAGGGAGGTGGAGCTGGACCATCAACTTAGCCCAGTAGAGATCATGAGGTGGAGCTGGGCTAAGAAAGCTGGACTTCCTTTGCTTGAGTTGTCCAAGTTGTTCGTCAACAGCAGTGCAACGGACATTGTCTTGTGACTGCCCAAGCACAGCAGTTGAAACAGCAATTGCGCAGTGCACAAATCGCTGGGCAATGGCGAGGGGACACCGCCTTAACACTTCCATTGTTCTGGCGGCGGTCCACGGTCTCTCCTGCTTTTTCGGGCGGTTTCCGCGGTCGAGCCTTCACTCTGTCGGCCCCTTCCCATTCTGTCCCCATCCCTAATAGGCCATCTCGCCTCCGTGGACGTAAAGCACCAAGAAAGAAAGAAACAAATCAGACTCGGGGCAAGCAGTATGTGGATACCTATGTATGCCACCCATCACGATGCGTGCGTGGTGTACATTGACGTCTCGGTCACCAAAGACCAGTCAGGGTGGGGCTTTACTGTCAAGCAAGGTGAGACTACCATCCATGAAGACAGTGCAGCCTTTACGGTCTCAACCTCCAGCTTGACAATGGAGGTGGAAGCAGTCACCCATGCCCTCCGCTGGACCGCCTCAAGAGGTGACAGTCAGACCGCACGTGCCATCATCCTCACAGATTCAATGAGCTTGCTACAAAAAGTGAAAAGTGGAATGGAAAACCGAGACTGGAATGTGCTAATAGTCACCATCCACCTTTGAAGACTCCTGTGGGTGTACTGCCCTGGACATGCCGTAGTGAAGGGAAATGACCGAGCAGACAGACTGGCGGGAAAAGCAACCTTCACAAGTGGCTTGCTTGTCGGAAGATCTGAAGTGTTGAGAAGCTTGAGACACCACCTGCGGGCACAAAGCCAAGGACATCACACCATCGATCGCCTAGAGAGGCGTGGAAAGAGGAAGCGCTGTACAATCTTCCTTGAAAGGACGAGAGAGGGCCATCGTCAGTCAGACGAACATTGGAACCGTTTCAAAGGCAACGTCGGGGAAGCTTCTGAATGAGACGGGGTGGAGCGCATATGGGCTTTTCCCAGCGCATATATAGCATCTTGAACTGAACTGACTGAATGCATAATTTCAGAGCATAGGCCACTCATCTATGGCGGCATGTCCTGAATAAACATGCCATTCTGTTTCAATGAATAATTGATACCCAAACTGATGAATTTTTCCTTAATGAGATTGATCGCGACCGGTCATGAAATTGAAAGTGAGGCTGGGTTCTGTATTGACATAGAGCGGTTGAAGAGATCGAAAGCAGACAAAAAATGGCCGAGCAATCACGAAAGCTAGAATGCTTCTGTGCGCAGCTTCGTTTTTCGATTTGCAAGCAAAAGAAGAAAATACGAAGAGGCCGTTTTGCTGTGTTTGACGACAGGAAACAGGAGTGATTAATCCAGATTCTGCCACTGAGACGAAGGACCACAGTTCAAGCTGTTCCAATGGAGTCGACCTCGTGACCCGCCGTGACCTGGCTCATTAGGAAATGATTATAGAAAACTCGACGTTGAAAACCTATCTAACGAGCTCTCTAATGTTAGGTGGATGGATATTGTATCTCTACATAACATAGAAGAGGCTGCACAACTCTTTTCTGACACTTTACACAATACGGCACAAAAATATATGCCTGTAAAAACAATTAGTGTTCGGCAGTACGACAAACCATGGAGAACTGAAGAAATTAAACAAATGATAAGAAACAAAAATAAGCTGCACAAAAAAAGCTAAAATATTTAAAACCGACCAGTCGTGGAAATGCTTTAGACAAATCAGGAACGACCTAACCTACGCCATAAGGAAAAGGAAATTAGATTATTTACAGGATTTAGACAATCGTGCATCTTCCAGCGCGACATTCGGTACCAAAAACTGGTGGAAACTAGTAAAGTCATTCATGAGCAACAAGGGATCTGATCCAGACGTAATACCACCATTAGAAAAAGACGGAGTTACTTTTATACTAACAAAGAGAAGGCGACTATACTTAACCAATTCTTCATCAACCAATCAACTATTGAAGACAACGATGATATTCCAGATGTACCAGAACTATTAACGAGTATAAATCAAATACATTTGAGTGTAGAAGAAGTAAATAATACTCTTACAAAATTAAGCAAAGCAAAGGCGACAGGCCCTGATCAAATACATAATATAATTTAAAAAAATAGCGCTGGAATCATATCTGAACCATTAACTTGTCTCTTCAATCGATCACTTAATGAATG
>JABMCL010000594.1:247500-255000 GCA_018857735.1 Alviniconcha marisindica
GTAAACAGCAGGAGCGTGGGTCTGATTGGCTTGAAAGAGGGAACGACGTTTAGTTCGTGGGTTGTTTATTGTGGGGTGCAAACGTATCTTCACGGATTCGGCTTTCGGCTCCAGCAAGCTGCTCATGCTGACTGAAACCTTGCGTCGTCCTGCGTAGTAGGCTGGCACCAGGCGCTGAAAGGGTCTTTGTCGTCATGTCTATTGTCATCGACAATAGACATGATGAGTATGCGGAGTATGCTGTGTCAAACATGTGTTTTATAAGTATATAGCGCAATTCTTTAAAGGAGCTATTCTTTTCAAAGAAATGTTGTTGGTTTATGTTGTGTTGTTGTTGTTGGTTGGCTGGTTGGTTGGTTGGTTGTTTTGTTGTTTGTGATCGCCCTGATATAACCGTAATGGTTGACTGATCGTAAAACACCAGGTTACTTACTTTGTGTGTGTGTGTGTGTGTGTGTGTGTGTGTGTGTGTGTGTGTGTGTGTGTGTGTGTGTGTGTGTGTGTGTGTGTGTGTGTGTGTGTGTGTGTGTGTGTGTGTGTGTGTGTGTGTGTGTGTGCTTTCCCAAGCACATCCCTGTGAGACTTTTATTCTTGGACATGCATCTATCCCTTACAACATAATTTCTCTCTTTCATTCAGATACCTATAGCAAAATAAGCAGGAGCAACACGTAAATACGCACACACACACACACACAACACACACAACACACCAACACACACACACACACAAAACACCACACACACACACACCACACAACCACACACACACACACGCGCGCAGCACCCGAACGCACATCGCACAGCGGCAGATACACGCACGCACGCACATACACACGCACGCACGCACACGCACGCACACCACAGACACACAGCACGTATGTACGCACACTCACACCACACGAGCACACACACACACACACACACACAAACACACAACACAAACCACACCCACACGCGCGCCGGGATACACCAATACCATACATACATACACACACACAAGATACACACTACACCAAACATACAACATCACACACTCACATTCACACACACACACACACACACACACACACACGCACGCGTACCACTACCCCCCTCCCCTCCCTCCCCAACACCACACCACCGTCAATGGTGGTAATTTGTCCAGCGCTGTCTTAACCTTTTCATGTGTATTGTGTTAACATTAATCCGTTCTGTAAGTAGGTCAATGCATATGTTTCACTCTATGTGAGTAGATGTGAGAAAAGCGCAGTGCGTCCTGCGATAATAGGTGTAGCGCTTCAGAAAAGCGATGATTGTTCTTACTATCGCTTTAGTTCCAGTTTATTGACAAAATAATAACGTTTCTAGCGAATCGACCATTTTGAATTAAAAAAATAAATGGGTGTTTTTGTTGTTACAGTTGTACTTGTTGCTGCTTTTTTCGTTTTGATTTAGTTTCTGCATTTTTAATCGTGTTGTGCATAAAACGAGAGTAGAACACTAAATGAAGAAGATTTTGTGCAAGACACTGCGGTGTGATGATGATGTGAGTGAAGACGTTGCACAGACATCGCGTTCGGGACGAGAAGCTGCAGCTTAGGCGGTGGGACCCGGAAGAGTAATTGGAAGCTGGCAGGGTCGGGCCCAAGACAAGTGTATCTGTTCGTCTTGTGTCGGGAGGTGCTGTTGTGGTTTCTGTCAGTATACCTTCTCACCCAAGACAACATTTCTGCTGCATGTAAGCTTGTGGGTTAGGTTGAAACACGTCTGTGAACTAGCGTGCTCAGCATCGTCCAACAGTTTCTTTGTTTCTGGTGTTCTTTCTTTCTTTCTTTCTCTCTTTCTTTCTTCTTCTTCTTCTTCTTCTTCTTTTGGACTTTAATTTAATTCCTTTGAAGGCTTAAGATTTTTTTCTAATGCAATGAAAACTGGAAAAGTAATTCTCTCTGCTGTTCAAGCCATGCTTGATCCACTACACTTTGCATACAGGGCATGAAGGGGTGTCGAAGATGCCAAGCTGTTCCTTTTGGATATGTTGTGTAAGTACTTGTTGGAGCTGCCGCGCTCTCATGCTCGAATTCTCTTTGCTGACTTCTCTTCTGCGTTTCAGACTATACAACCTCATACATTATTTTACCTCAGAAGTTGATTTTAAATGTTAATCTTCAGCATGACCTAGTTTTGTGGATTTTTTGGTCGATTTTTTTTTAAAGAAAAAGATATCAACAAGTGTTTGTTAACATGTCCTCAGCGTGAGCTGTCACTTGAACTGGTTCTCCCCAGGGGTGTATCCTTTCTCCCCTCCTCTACATTCTGTATACTGATGACTGCCACAGTAACCAAGAGAACAGTGGCTTGGTTAGGTTTGCTGAGGACAATAGGTTTACTCCTCTTGGGAACACAAGATGGTCACCATATGGCCCTTGATGACTTCACAGAATGGTGTGATAAGATACCTTGAACGACTGTGAACACTGGAGTATCACCTACATTACACAGGACCAGATACTGTTTTTGTAAAATCTTCGATATGACTGCGATTGTGAATCTAGTACCACCCATCACCAGAACATGTATTTGTACTGTGGTGTTGTGTTGTGTATCTGTTGATTGTGATGTGTGTTGTGTTGTTTTTTTGTCAGCCTGTACTTGTTGGTGTGTGGTGGATTGTTGTGTGTGTGTGTGTTGTGGTGTGTGTGTGTTGTGTGTGTGTGTGTGTGTGGTGGAGTGTGTGGTGTGTGTGTGTGTGTGTGTGTGTGTGTGTGTGGTGTGTGTGTGTGTGTGTGTGTGGGGGTGTGTGTGTGTGTGTGTGTGTGTGTGTGTGTGTGTGTGTGTAGTGTGTGTGTGTGTGTGGTGGTGTGTGTGGTGTGTGTGTGTGTGTGTGTGTGTGTGTGTGTGTGTGTGTGTGTGGTGTGTGTGTGTGTGTGTGTGTGTGTGTGGTGTGTGTGTGTGTGTGTGTGTGTGGTGTGTGTGTGTTGTGTGTGTGTGGTGTGGTGGTGTGGTGGTAGTGTGTGTGTGTGTGGTGTGTGTGTGTGTGTGTGTGTGTGTGTGTGTGTGTGTGTGGTGTGTGATGTGTGTGTGTGTGTGGTGGTGGTGGTGGTGGGTGTGTGTGTGTGTGTGTGTGGTGTGTGTGTGTGTGTGTGTGTGTGTGTGTGTGTGGTGTTGTGTGTGTGTGTGTGTGTGGTGTGTGTGTGTGTGTGTGTGTGTGTGTGTGTGTGTGTGTGTGTGTGTGTGGTGTGTGTGTGGTGTGTGTGTGTGTGTGTTGTGTGTGTGTGTGTGGTGTGTGTGTGGGGTGGTGTGTGTGTGTGGTGGTGTGTGGTGTGTGTGTGTGTGTGTGTGTGTGTGTGTGTGTGTGTGTGTGTGGTGTGTGTGTGTGTGTGTGTGTGTGTTGTTGTGTGTGTGTGTGTGTGTGTGTGTGTGTGTGTGTGTGTGTGTGTGTGTGTGTGTGTGTTTTTGTTGTGTGGTGTGGTGTGTGTGTGTGGTGTGTGTGTGTATGTGTGTGTGTGTGTGTGTGTGTGTGTGATGAAATGAGCGTATCTTTATGTCTCTATAAACGCTCTGGACCCTTCCGAGGTCAGGCGCCATAAATAATCTATTATTATTATTTCCAAAGTCTACATCATGTGAACACTCGCAGTATTACCTGCTTCTACACAGACACACATTTCAGAAGTCTAAATCATGTGAATGAAATACTTGCAGTATCAGGTACTTCCATGCAAACACACATTTCAGAAGTCTACATCACGTGAACATTTGCAGTATCATCTACGTCTACACAGACACACATTTCAGAAGATCACGTGAACATTTGTAGTATGATCTACGTCTACACAGACACACATTTCAAAAGTCCATACCATGCGAACTGACGCTCACTCGTACCATCATCTACTTCTACACAGACAGCCACATCATTATGTGTACAGCTGGACCCAGTTTGCTGCTCGGGATGGGAAGCTGGAAAATACAGTACCACCCACAGACTCCACGGGTAGCCTCCACCCGATACACCTGTCAACATAGGGCCCTGGCCGACCTACTCGGGTGGCAAACGGGTGGATTGAAAGCATCTAGCTTAGGCTGTGGGGATTACCGGGAGGATGGGTGTCGCGTGTTGTCACAGAGGCGATTGCCGGATGGTGCAGGGGCTGACCTCTGACCCTCGGCTGTGTGCCCGTCAGCTGGTTCCCACACAGCGGTGTTTGCGGATTTCTGGTCCTGTTTCGGTTCATTCATAACATCGCTAGACTTTCCCCTTCACTGTAGAGAGACGAGCACGGGACGTGTAGGGATGCGGATGGAGGGGATGGGGGGGGGGGGGGGGGGGGGGGGGGCTTTTACTCTTCGTGCCTATGTCTGTGATTCTGTCTGTCTGTCTGTCTGTCTGTCTGTCTGTCTGTCTGTCTGTCTGTCTGTCTGTCTGTCTCTCTCTCTCTCTCTCTCTCTCTCTCTCTCTCTCTCTCTCTGTTTTCCTGTCTGTCTGTCTGTCTGTTTCTGTCTGTCTCTCCCTGTCTGTCTGTCTCTGTCTCTGTCTGTCTGTCTGTCTGTCTGTCTGTCTGTCTGTCGTCTGTCTGTCGTCGTCTTCTCTCTCTCTCTCTCCCTCTCTCTCTCTCTCTCTCTCTCTCTCTCTCCTCTCTCTCTCTCTCTCTCTCTCTCTCTCTCTCCCCCCCCCCCCCCCCCCCCCCCCCCCCCCCCCCCCCCCCCCCTCTCTTTGTCATTCTTCCCCACCCTCTAGTCTCTTGTATGACCGCGCACTCTCTCAACTCCACGACGGAGACGTGCTAGAGGTTCACCAGTGCGAATGGGAGTCACGAATGCATGACTTTCATGAAGTCACATGACGTCACCTGGCAGTACTGACTTCGCGTGACCGTAACACAGCCACGCGTCCATAGCGGTGAAGTCGCTTGACGTCAGTAGCCGTAATGAAGTCACATGACGTCAATAGCAGTAATGAAGTCACATGACGTCAGTAGCCGTAATGAAGTCACATGACGTCAGTAGCTGTAATGAAGTCACATGACGTCAATAGCCGTAATGAAGTCACATGCCGTCAGTAGCCGTAATGAAGTCACATGACGTAAGTAGCCTTACTGAAGTCACATGACGTCAATAGCCGCAATGAAGTCACTTGACTATAGCGAAGTCACATGATCGTAATGAAGCCACATGATCGTAATGAAGCCACGTGATCGTAATAAAGCCACGAGACCGTAATGAAGCCACGAGACCATAATGAAGCCACGTGATCGTAATGAAGCCACGAGACCGTAATGAAGCCACGAAACCGTAATGAAGTCACATGATCGCAATGAAGTAGCTGATGGTGTTCCACACAAATTTAGAGCGAGCCTCAATAGAAACTAATTGAAATTAACTGACCGGTTTGTCCGTTCGTGGATTCCTTCTTCTTCTTCTTCTTCTTCTTCTTCTTCTTCTTCTTCTTCTTCTTTGTGTGTGTGTGTGTGTGTGTGTGTGTGTGGTGTGTGTGTGCTGTGCGTGCGTGCGTGCGTGCGTGCGTGCGTGCGTGCGTGCGTGCGTGCGTGCGTGCGTGCGTGCGTGCGTGCGTGCGTGCGTGTGTGTGTGTGTGTGTGTGTGTGTGTGTTTCTTTCTTTTTGGCGCAGCAGATTAATTGACTCACTTTCGTTCATTCTTTATTCTGGACATGACTTGTTTCCGCTTTCTTTTGCCCATCGCTCTAGGGATCGAAGGGAGCTTTTAATTAGTTTTTCCTGGCAGCCGAAACAAGAAAATCTCTCAGTCCAGCTGTAGCCACACGGGTGGCTGGAATTGCTGGCGATCGAGGATGGCTTTAATCAATGGAGCAGCATGCTAACCCCTTCATTATCCAGCCGGTCGCAAACACAGCCATTGAAGGGCAGCGGGGAGTGTCTGGGTGGGAGCGCGGAGGCTGCTGATGTCACAGGACTGACCAATTCCCGCCTCTTGTCCATTGGCTGTGTGCTGTGCGTGCGCGCGAATCTGCACTGATCACTGTCCTGCACGTGGATATCGTCCCGGCGTCTATTTTTAGAACGGTTTCCCCAGTTTGCATTCATTGGCTTTTACCATACAGGTCCATGGCTTTTACTTACTGAGCCTCGGTGTGTCATTTCCTCTACATACAACTTGTCCTGAAATGAGTTATTTCATTACATCATATCGGTATTATTGTGATCAAGTACAGAGTGTCTAAAAATAGACGGAACCCATTAACATGATAATAATTTATTACTCAGACAACTGATAAACTCCCCAAAAGATTACATTTTACAGCTTGAAGCTGATATGATTACAATTAAAAATATTAAGATTTGAGGTGTCTAGCTCTAAAACTGAAGATTTGAGGTCAGCTCAAAGGATACATTTATTAGAGCACGTGTTCCAAATGACCGCCGTTGCTCCTCAGACACACACCGCATTCACATTGTCAGGAGATCTTGCAGTCAGCTTCCTGCCAGAACTGGGTGTTTCTGCCTCTTGTTGAGGCTGTTTACGGATCCAGTGGCTTGAAATTTGTGTGTCCAGAGATAAATTTGTTTTTTTCTGGGGATAGTTGAGGAAGTTGAACTTCCTGCGAAATTTTCCTTGCAACGTTTTGAATGATTTCGTCTCCAAATAAGTAGTGACGCAAAATATTTTTTCCTCCCTTGTCCAAGTCATTTTGATTTATAATTATTAGTTGTTATGGTCTACTCTCTTCAAATCTGAAAAACAACAACAACAGAGCAAGAACATACAGAACTGGCAGAATTATTAGCAGTGACATGGGTTCCAAATATTTTGAGACACCCTACAATGATGTCACTCAATGGTAATAGCTCGTACTAAGAAGTCAAGTCAGGTCAAGTACTATGAAGAGTGAGATGTACTATTGATTGGAAGTTGCATTTCACCGGCAGTAAAAGGACTTTCGTTGTGTTTTTCTGTTTGCGTTTGTGTGGGCGTGCGTGCGTGCGTGCGTGCGTGCGTGCGTGCGTGCGTGCGTGCGTGCGTGCGTGCGTGCGTGCGTGCGTGCGTGCGTGCGTGCGTGCGCGTGCGTGCGTGCGTGCGTGCGTGCGTGTGTGTGTGTGTGTGTGTGTGTGTGTGTGTGTGTGTGTGTGTGTGTGTGTGTGCGCGCGCGCGCACGGGGACAAGAAACCTTCATTGTGTTGTGTTGTGTTGTGTTGTGTTGTGTTGTATTGTGTTGTGTTGTGTTGCATCGTGTTGTATTGTATTTTGTTGAGTTGTATTGTGTTGGAATGTAATGTGTTGTGTTACATCGTGTTATATTGTATTGTGTTGTGTTGTATTGTATTGTGTTGTGTTGTATTGCTCTGTATTGTGTTGTGTTGTATTGCTCTGTATTGTGTTGTGTTGTGCTGTATTGTGTTGTGTTGTATTGTGGTGTGTTGCATCGTGTTGTATTCTTTTGTGTTGTATTGTGTCGTGTTGTATTGTATTGCGTTGTATTGCATTGTGTTGTATTGTATTGTTTTGTATTGTACTGCATCGCACAGCGAAACCAAACGATTCC
>JABMCL010000594.1:260000-262500 GCA_018857735.1 Alviniconcha marisindica
AACCCACCGTCCCATATTAAGGACGCGTAATTGGTTTTGTTAATCTGTTTTTGGCTCTGTGTAATTTTGGCATCCTGTTGACACGGACCTCTTATTCAAAGAGGTGGTTGAGTATTCTCTCCCCCCCCCCCCCCCCCCCCCCTTTTTTTTGTTTTGTTTGTTTTGTTTTGTTTTATTTTTGCGAGGAGGCCACCATTAGCAAGAACGAAGAGGCCATTTGCATCAGAGTAATAAGGGTAAAAAAAAAATCTCTGGGCATATATGGGTTAATTTAGGGCTGTAATTTGGTATAGTTCCTTTAATGTTTTTCAGTGTACTAATACGTCTTGTCTTCAGTTAACAGCAACAAACAAGGCAGTTAATTACTTCTCCAGAGACGTCACACGGACGCAATACACAAATATAAAAAAATCGGAATAAATTGATGGCATTCCCAGCTACAGCACGCTTTGTGAGGTTGTTTTTCTCTCAGTAGCTTGAAGAAATCAAATTGAAAAACTGAACTTAAAGGATTTTGTTTTAAAATTGCCCGTTGATTTTATATCAGCTTTAGAGAACGTGTTTCTCCCGTGAACTGTTACTAGCATTTGATGTACAGGCGTAGCTGTAATTGCCTATCGCACACACCGCGACTTCTTTTTTTTATCTCCAGCGGTGTGAGCGTGTTTCACACGTATCAAGCCGTGTCAATGAACAGAAAACAGAAGGAAGTCGAATAAATATATTAAAGGCGAAAATTAGGATGAATTCCTGACATTATACAGTCAATTAAAAAGCACGCAAAAACGTTTGAAAACTAGTTCAAACTTCGCACGAAAAATCTGATTTAATGCTCATGCTAATCAGACAATAAAACACATAATTTTAGTGAAAATACCATTTTTAAGCTACAAATGATAGGAGTTAGATTTGATCTAATCTAACCTTCAGTTGGTGGAGAAGATTTATGGGAGAAACTGTGTTTTGGGGAAGCTACAAAACCAGAATTCCTGGCAATCCAATAGAAAGGGACATGAAGTCTTGGTCTAAACTAACCTAAACTATCACTTCAAAGAGGGAACAACTCCGGGGTGGAGTCTCAGAGCCTCCCTCTCTGTATCTCTCCTTGTCTCTGTCTGTCTGTCTGTCTGTCTCTGTCTCTTTCTCTCTGACTCTGTCTCTGTCTCTGTCTCTCTCTCTTTGTCTCTGTTTCTGTCTCTCTCTGTCTCTGTTTCTGTGTCTCTCTGTCTCTGTCTGTGTGTCTGTGTGTCTGTGTGTCTGTGTGTCTCTTCTCTCTCTCTCTCTCTCTCTCTCTCTCTCTCTCTCTCTTCTCTCTCTCTCTCTCTCTCTCTCTCTCTCTCTCTCTCTCTCTCTCTCTCTCTCTCTTTCATAGGTTTTTGACTGAACCTACACTACAATCTTTGTAAAATAATGTTTTTGAGCTCGAGTTTTCTGTCTGTCTGTTTGTCTGTCTGTTTGCCTTTGTCTCTCTGTCTCTCTCCCTTAAATTCTGCATCCGCGGTGTCCGCTCGGGGCCTGTGGCGCGGGCGGTATCAGTTTGTGGGTGGTGCGCGCGTTTGCCGGTGCTGTCTCCGCACGACACTGCTGCAGTCTGACTCACTGCCCCGCTTTTGTTGCCAGTCTGACAAGCTCACTGTCTGTGCCGTCAAAACCTGTTTTTTCCAGTCTCCTCTCGCTGGTCTGGGGAAAGCAGTAAAGAAGATGTGGAAGAAGCAGAAAAAAGAAGAGAGAAAAAATAGAAAAGGAGGAGGAGGAAAAGAAGAAGATGAAGAATGTGAACACAAATTTGACGAATAAGGAGAAGAAGGAGGAGGGGGGTAAATTTGGGTTTTTTGCCCGGTCAACCAGACGGTTATACACAAAAAAGGAGGCGGGAAGTAAAAATTTAAGATCGTTTGAAAAAAACGAGAAGTATTTAAAGAAAAAAAAAGGGAAGTAGAAGAAGAAAAAAAAAGTATAGTGCGTAGTTAAAAGGGGGGGGAAATAAAATAGAGTAGTAGGTAGAGAAGAAAAAGAAGAAGAAGAAAAAAAAAGAAGAAGAAGAAAGAAGAAAAAGGGGGAAGGGGGAAGGGGGAAGAGAAGAAGAAGAGAAAAAAAAAGAAAAAAAAGAAGAAAAAAGAAAAAGAAAAAGAAGAAAAAAAAAGAAGAAGAAGAAGAAAAAAAATTAAGGGGAATTTTAACAAAAATCTGAAAAAGAGAATATGAAAAATTTGAAGTAAATGAAGGAGGGAGGGGGGGAGGGGGGGCAGGAAAAAAGACGAAGGGATCTAAGAAAAAAGAAGAAAATGAAAAAAAAAAAAAAACAGGGCGCTCGGGGGGAAGAAGGAAGAAGAAGAAGAAGAAAGAAAAAGGAAAAAGAAAAAAGAAAAGAAGAAAAGGGCAGGTGGGGGCACGGACAGCAAAACAGAAAAAGTTAAAAAACAAAACAGAACAGAAGATAAAAAAAAAAAATACAAGACAAACATAAGTACGCGATAATATATCAAGACCAACATAAGTA
>JABMCL010000594.1:267500-270000 GCA_018857735.1 Alviniconcha marisindica
CGGCGTGTCCCTCATGGCCTGTCTGCCTTGACGGACGAAAGTCAGGCAGTTGTAGTATTGCTCTCCGACCCCAGCCCCAGGTCTGCCGCATTTTCTCTGCCTCCGCTGTCCTCGTCGTCGTCCTTGTCATCGTTTCGTCCTAACGTCGTCTTCGCGGCCGGCTGAACGTTGGCAATCAGCAACTACATACCGATATCTCCGGCGGCTGGTTTCGCAGTTCCTGGTTTCTCGCATTGTCGTGGAGTGGAAGGTTCCAGCGTGTCTTTTCAAATGTCGGATCCTGGTTGTGTGAAACGCGCGGTGTTGTTAAAGTTTGACTGGAATGTTGCCCGAGTTGTTTGCAGGAAGTGTTCGTATTGCACGGCATCTCACTCGGAAGCTTGATCTATCTTCAGCTTAGGGGCGTTCGTTTCGCTCGTCTAAAAGAGAACAGAGGTTGGTGCAGTATAAAACGCACTAGCCCCAGCCTGACATGTTTTCACAAATTTCGTGCAATCACAGCAGCGCGCTTCATGTTTGGAAATTAATCCGGAAACAAGCAGTAAGTACACTGTGGCAAGCAATTTCGCAGACCTCTGTTCGTTAATGTCTTCGCTATGGCGATGAGCAAAAAGCATCTCCTTGGTTAGATGATAGTTTGTCGACTTCCGACGTTTGGCAACGAACACAGACAGCAACAGCAGCTGCAGCAGCAACAAGAAAACATACTGATTATAAAACCATATTATGCTCTATGAAAGGCTGATGTGTCTTCAAATTCAGAGGTACTGGGACTGTGGTGGAAGTGTTAACGTTGGAAAATAGTTGGAAGATCTTTCGTCGTCGTCGTCGTCGTCATCGTAGCCCTTGTCGCTCATTCGCTCCAAATGAGCGATCTTTCACGAGAGACAGGAAGGCGGTAAAATGCAGAGAACTCGTGAAACATTCCAGCCACGTGTTTGTCTTGTAGCCTCGTTGTCTGGGACAAAACAGCTGACAGTCTGGAAATGTGCACCTCGTTTCTAGAGTGAGTAAAGACAGCTCACTTGTCACTAATTACCTCATAACGGCCGAGTCAACTTTCAACCCTCTTCAGATTATAGTGTGCATTAAGAATTATTTTTATTAATAAAAATGTTTTAAAAGAGAGAAAGAGAAGTTAGGAATTAGACAAATATGCTACTGTATGAATACAGTTTATGAGTGTTACAGTGTAACAAGCAGTAGACACATTACTAGCTCGTGCTTTTTTTATGTGTGTGTAAATTGTGCACCAAACATTTGTGAGTTTTTTGTTGTTGTTTTTGGTTGGATTTAGGGTGGGCGTTGGTGGAGAAACACAGAAATCAAGTTGATGTATTGAGTTCTGCCTTTCTGTGAACGTAGACTTTCCGCCACGTAAGGCGAAGTGACAGAAAAGGAGAAAGGACTGAATCAACGGTTAATCTGGCAATGATATGAAGTGAAGACCCACTACGCGGTGACCGATGTATGTGTCCATTGCTGCACGTCACGTCTTTGATGTCTGCAGTGCCAGACAGAGCTAGGTGTCAGCTGCTTCATCACCCGTGCAAACAACTGCTCCTGGGTGACTGCACGCTGACTGCTCAGCCTCTGCGTCTGTGAGTCATCAAAGAATCAGGCTAGAGAAACACGCAGACGCCTAAGTTGTAACCTTTGCAAGGGATTTCCTTGGTTTGCTCGCTTAGACATAATACCGGTATGAGGAGCTTGGCCATCCGGATACATCAGCTCCGCACACAGTACCGGCACGGAGACAGCGTGTGACGGTCAGTCGGACGCGACCGTTGCGGTGTGCAAGACAACCCCGATTCTTTGACCAATAACCGTGGCATCAGCGCTTTCGTAGGAGCAATGGCACCCGGATAGATTTTCAGACTCCCCGTAACCCACAGACAGCAACCAGCGAATGGACGTCAGCGGGAACACCCAAGGTCACCTCGAGGAGAGACACAGGAGCGTGATATGATGTACCCGGGAACAAGTACAGCCACCCGGATACCGACGACGCCTGGTGCCCGCAAAAACGCCTGGACAGGTCCCCCTGAAGGCAAAATGACCCCTTGCCCACCCGGGCTGCTTCCGGATCCGGATGGTGCCACCCCGAGAGTGACTGTGCGTCCTTTGCTGCCCTTGTGCAACCCCTGTCTGTGGCTACTGCTGCTGCAGCTGCTCAGTTTGATCTGCGTGGGGCAGACTTCGGCCACCTGGTGGTAAGTGTCAGTCCCAGTTCTTCTCCAACAAAAGCGTGTTCTGAAGACGGAGTAACGCTGTTTTTGTGCTCCCGGAAAACATTCTTCCAAGCAGTGGACACGAAAACAGCATAGCTCAACCAGAGGCGGTTAAGTGTCCTAGTTCTACGTCTCATTTTTCACCATTTAACTGTTGTTATGTCTTGTTTTGTAGCTTGATAAAGGGGATTACGCTGACAATTCGCATGTTTTGTCCTAATAAATAGCGTTCTTTCGAACCTGTCATGTGGTTGGATCCCGAAAGCAAA
>JABMCL010000594.1:282500-285000 GCA_018857735.1 Alviniconcha marisindica
GAGGTACTCCCAGGAAAACAACTGGGTGTTAAAGTAAAACAGCTAGTCTAAGGATCGAACAATAAGGTGCTGTCACGTTAAAATCCGCATCGACTCGCCTTTCTCTTCAACGCATACGGGTATCTGTGGACGCTATAGTTATATTGACTTTGTGCCAAAGAAAAACGTTAAATTAAGGATCTAGTTTAAATAATCTCCGTGTCAAACGATTTAACCAGGTGTCACAGCTGACCTCGACGGACGCAAACCGGCGGCATCTTTGTTATTTTGCTTGGGACAGTCTGTACACGCGCCATATACGTGTTGAGTTCTTTACGGCAATGAGCAAAAGATAGCTTTCTTCTTCTTCTTCTTCTTCTTCTTCTTCTTCTTCTTCGTCTTCTTCCTTGTTATAAAACCTATGAGGCATTTTGAAACAGTATCCTTTACTCGGAGTTTTTATTTGTCGTTTCTTCTATTCGTTGAAGTTAACTACTTTTTGAGAAAGGTAGCACCTTTAAAGATGTCATTCGTTTTCTACCACCTTTTGCTGTGTTTTCCGTCACAGGCGGATTTGTATTCCACGCCTGTATTTTCTTCTGTGCGTTTAATCCTGTCTTGTACTGTTTTAAAGTCTTTTTCTGTTGTTGTTGTTGTTGATTTCGTTTGTTTCTTTTTTTATATGATTTGTTTATTTGCTTGTTCTCTCGTTTTTCTCTCTCGTATTTTCGTATTTATGAAGAACAAATTTAAAATAAATCACAGAACATCGAAAAACCAACAAAGGGAGTTATATGATGAAAGAGCGCCTATAAAGGGAGAGAACTGGAACTAGCTGCACCAGATGGTAAAGCACCATTTTCCAGTATTATATCTGTATAATGCATTCCTATTGCTAATCCTTGACCCGAAACCGCTTCGCAAGAATTAAGAGGCATCTCTTCGTGGCCACGCTCCCTTCCAGCTGGCTGTCCTAAGCTGGGAACAAACAGCCTGACAGCCAACTTTCAATACGTGCGGTAAATCGCAGGGGTCGACACGCGATACCGCTGAAAATGGTTTGAATGACAGCAAGTAGATTGGACAAGGAGAGGAGACCTGACGGTAATAATATTCATGGGGATCAGCCGCTTATGTTTTGATACAGTCCGCCCTACTGTTACGGCGTCCGTGCCAGTGAGCGGCTATAAGGGCGGTGGGGCGGGTGGGGAGGAGAGGAGGGAAGGGTGGGGGAGGGGGAGGTAGTAGGGGTAAGGGCAGCATTCTGTCATCAGCGGTTAAAGGAATTGAGCGTTTCAAAACACAGTTCGAGTCTCTGCCATAAACCCAAGTTTTTGTGCATTTTTTTAAAATAATAATTATGAAAGAGAACGAGGCCCAGAGCGCCTGCGCGGAATCAACAAACAAGGGAGTTAATAACTAACTCTCGAAAGAGAAGACAAGAGCTAGATGTACTTTTGGCAGAGTTTATGTTCCTTGTGAAATGACTGCTGTTATGATTGACTCGGGGGAGAGATACCGCAGGTGATTTAGGTCTTTATTGTTGTAATCGTCTGACGTCTTTCGGGTGCTAATTAATTCCTTTTTGATCCTGAAAAGTTATTTGGTTGAAGAGATCAAAACATATACCAGAAATTGATGATCTTGTTCTAAAGTGCTTCGCTGATTTTATATCGAATCGGATACACCACCGGGTGTCAAATGTGCCTAGCACTGCCTCTCTGGTGTTGATCCTCGAGTGATGCGAGCAGGCACCTCTCGTGCCGAACACCAAAACTCCAGCGGTATGCGACACTTGACGGTGTTTGGTAGATCCTTCCAGGTATTCATCATCCACGAAATTTGTTTTGTTTTTTAAATCGATATAAAATGAAGGAGGCATTTTGAAACAAGCTCTTTATTTTGATATTTTCGTTTGGATCTCTACTACCAGTTGCGGCGGGCTGAATACCTTTTGGCTTGTCAGCTGGAACAACAACATTAATAAGTACAAACAAATGATACTAGCGGTCATTTCTATAGCGTCGTATCTCATCGACAAAGGTGAGCACACCACGCTTTACAAGACCGACACAAATATTTACATATGTAGGGGGATTTTGTAGGGGAGCGGGGTGGGGAGTGAGGGAAGCAGGTTGGAAGCATGAATGAAGAGTCACAAGTCAGAGGTTGCTATAACATAACTTTTATTTGCACCAACCAGGAAACAGTGTAGGCTCTCCCCTGAGATGAACACATGAACACCGGCCGCAACAGCAAACAAACAACCTGCCTCTGCAGGGACACTGGGGGAAAGAGGACGCGGCGGGCCCAGCGCACACGTTTTAACACTTTAGTAGATAATTGGGGCCATAAAACTCCTACCCAATCAAAAAAGAAAAAGGACAGGAAAGAAAAGGTTAAAGGGTCATGGCCCTGGGCACACACAATGCACTCGGTTACACATAAAACCTCAAAAATAACATATAAACATTATATTGCAGCCCACCACTGAAACTGCCAGAAAAAATAATCACTTTTT
>JABMCL010000594.1:292500-295000 GCA_018857735.1 Alviniconcha marisindica
AGTCTGCTTATTCCGGCATCGGCCCCAGACGCCCACCAATCAGTCTCTCTTCGGAAGGCCCAGAATAGCAGGCGCCAACTCGATTGGCTAACAGGTTGTTGCACGTGCAGTGCACATGTTTCCTGTGCAGGGATTCCCGTCCCAACCACTTTTCAGTCGTATCGTGGGCTCTGACGTTTCGCAGTAGCCGGCATGGTGTGAGCCAACTCTGCTAATTTTATGGGTTGACAACATTGACGTACAGCGGTGCACGGCTGGTACCCATTGCTTGATTTTCGTTAATAATAATAATGATGATAATGAGCATGTATCTGCGCCTCTGTTCGAATGAACGGAAGGAGCTTACATTCCGAATCTGAATAGTTAGTTCAGAACTCTGTACACTCGTTCACGCACAGGGTGACGTAATTCCGCCCTCCTTACCCACCCCGTACCACAGCCCTTTTGATATACGGCGTGTGATTGACCCCCCCTCCCCCCCAGCCCCATCCCCCCACCTGACCCTCCCCTTCCCACCCAGTTCTCTCTCTGTCTCGCTGTCGCTCTCTGTCTCTCCTTTTCTGTCTGTCGGTCTGTTTGTCTGTCTCTGTCTCTGTCTGTCTGTCTGTCTGTCTGTCTGTCTGTCTGTCTGTCTGTCTGTCTGTCTCTCTCTCTCTCTCTCTCTCCCCCCCCCTTGATATAACCGTACTGGCTGACTGGGCGTAAAACACCAGTTTATTTACTTACTGTCTCTATCTGTCTGTCTGTTTGTCTCTGTCTCTCTGTCTTTGTCTTATCTGACTGTCTGTCTGTGTGTCTCTGTCTCTGTCTGTCTGTCTCTCTGTCTGTCTCTGCCTCTCTCTCTGTCTCTCTCTGTCTCTGCCTGTCTATCTGTCTGTCTGTCTCTGTCTCTGTCTCTGTCTGTCTCTGTCTCTCTGTCTCTGTCTCTGTCTCTGTTCTCTGTCTCTGTCTCTGTCTCTCTGTCTCTCTCTCTCTCTCTCTCTCTCTCTCTCTCTCTCTCTCTCTCTCTCTCTCTCTCTCTCTCTCTCTCTCTCTCTCTCTCTCTCACATGTGTTTTATTTATGTATAGATTAATTTTATTTATTTAAAGTCTGTTTTCGGTGGGGTAGTTAGGCTTCTGAAATTTGCTGAGTTTTAGTTCAGCGTGTCAGCACCACAAATGGTCGTTTCACAACAGTTTTAGTTCAGCGTGTCAGCACCACAAATGGTCGTTTCACAACAGTTTTAGTTCAGCGTGTCAGCACCACAAATGGTCGTTTCAACAGTTTTAGTTCAGCGTGTCANCAAACCACAAATGGTCGTTTCAACAACACCTAGCAGCTGCGACCACATGGTCGTTCAAATTTTAGTCACGTGTCGATGGCGTTAAAAAGTTTTAGTTAAGCTGTCGCCCCATGGTCGTTCCCTTATTCAGGTCGATAATCGACATAGTAGGTATGGTGAATGGGTTTTAGTAGGATGTAATGCGTGTATGTGTATTATGATGATATATATAATATAGTATGTATATTTATATAATATTATATATATATATATATATATATATATATATATATATATAATAATATATATAAAATATAACAATAATGCATTGAACATGGTTCATCAACGCCCTGAGGCTCACATGATACATATTAACCTAAATACAATATTCTATACACACGTAGAGCACCGTCCTACCAAAACAATTTACATAAGGTATTATATGGAAACACACACACACACACACACACACACACACACACACACACACACACACACACACACACACACACACACACACACACACACAGCAGAAACTGGGTATTGATACCAGTTGGGGTGGAAATACTGTGAGAAAAGGAAGGTTTTCAGTTCAGGTTTAAGAGATGACAGGGTTGAGCAGTGTCTAAAGTCTTTTGAGAGTGAATTCCAAATGTGTGGTCCAAAGCAAGAGACTGCAAAAGCCATGAGTCTTGCATTTTTGTATTGCTGGATTTATACACATAGTTATTGTTTGCTTGGTGATATCTTTACGGTGGAATACTATTTGTTTTGTTAAAATGCATGTAAATGTTTTTGTTTTTGTCGCGAGTTGTTTGCACGGCGCAGTGAGTTTAACTCGGGTTGGAAAATGGCGCTTTATAAGATTTTTTGTAAATTATTATTATTATGTCACCTCCATGGGATAACGTAATATTATATGCTGGATCTGGAAAGAATACCATCGATTATTACCGCATCATTAGGAGCGTGGCTTTCTGCCGGACTAAGCAGACGAGTTCGATTTCGAGCTCAAGTGTTCGCTAAATATTGGGCGATTCAGCGAAGCTGGTTTTCTACAGTGAATGCGCTTTGTAATCTTTCGCGCAAGAGTCGCGAGAGGTCGCAGCGCACTTCCGGGCCGATTTCTGAGTAGGCGTTGCTTCACGCTGTGTATAACATGGAAGTTGAACCTAGAATCGCGAAGCAGTACAAATGCCACCACTGTTGCAGTTGCAAAAATTACCGTGAAAAGGGA
>JABMCL010000594.1:300000-302500 GCA_018857735.1 Alviniconcha marisindica
TGCCTCGCCTCGCCACCAGCCTCGCACCAGCTGCTCGCTGGAATTTGGACTGAGGTGACGATCGCCATCCCGTGTAATCGATACCGCGTGCGTCTCTCTCTCTCTCTCTCTCTCTCTCTCTCTCTCTCTCTCTCTCTCTCTCTCTCTCTCTCTCTCTCTCTCTCTCTCTCTCTCTCTCTCTCCTTGTCTCTGTCTCTGTCTCTGTCTGTCTGTTTCTCTCTGTCTCTGTCTCTGTTTCTCGCTCTTATTCCTTCTCTCTGTGTGCGTGGGTGAGTGTGTGTGTGTGTGTGTGTGTGTGTGTATGCGTATGTGTGTGTGTGTGTGTGTGTGTGTGTGTGTGTGTGCGTGCGCGCGCGCGCGCGCGCGCGTGTATGTTGAAGAGCGGTCAGTCCAAAGTTAAAGTTTGATTGCTTAAAGTGCATTTGACCTTGTAGAGTAGGGTGGAAAAACATGCCCCCTCCCCTAATCCAAAAACGTCTTTGAAATGCATTTGGCTGTGTAGTATGCGGTGGGACAGCATACCCCGGCCCCTACCCGAAAATAACGTGAAATGGGGCTTACGAATTTAGTCAGTTCCCAGGTGATCTTTTAGGATAGCGCTGTCCTCAAAAGCGCTGTACGAATGGCTCAGTTTAATTAGGGAAAACGTTTGATCGAACGGCGATAAATATGTACTCACCGAAAGAAGAAAGTACACCGACACAACAGTTGGGACAAAAAAATTGTCTTCGTCAGAAACACACACAACAGATGTATTTTGTTGATGTCGTTTTTGTGTGTGTGTTTGGTTCTTTGGTTGGTTGGTTGGTTGTTTGTTTGTTTCTATTGTTGTCTCTTTTGTTTTTGTTTGTTTGTTTGCTTGTGTTATTGTTTGAGTGTTTTTTGTGTTTCGTTGTTGTTGTTGTTTTTGTTGTGTTCTTTTGTTGTTTTATTTTGTTTTGTTTTGTTTGTTTGTTTGTTTGTTTGGGGGTTGTGTGTGCATGTCCCCCTTTTTTTTTCGTTTTTTCTTTTTTTTCTTTTTTTTCCTTTTTCTTTTTTCTCTTGTTTTTTCCTTGTTGTTTTAGTTTTTTTAGTTTTCTTGCTGTTTTTGTTTGTTTGCTTGTGTGTGTGTGTGTGTGTGTGTGTGTGTGGTGTGTGTGTGTGTGTGTGTGTGTGTGTGTGTGTGTGTGTGTGTGCGTGTGTGTGTTTCCCTGCCTGTCTTTTTTGGTAAGTGTATGTGCTCCTCATGGAAACCATTTTTGTCGAAACTGTTGCGTGTATTGTCCATGTCCGGTCTTCTTTCGCTGATCCCATTTTCCTGGTCATTTTCCGCTTTGTCAATCCCATCAGCACCCATTCGTGCTTGTTGTCCTTTTTTTAGCAGCGATAACGCATTGTAGAAGCAGGTTCATCAAAGCGATGACTGTGGCTATACCCTAAATGGAAGAAGAGGAAGACGAGGCGGGACAAGCAGGCGGAAGGTGTATAAGAGCTTAGGACGCTGTTTTCCCTTGTCGGGTGGATTTCCCCTCTCAATGTGCTAGCTGTCTTGGGCTGTCAGGGGACAGCGCGTTGAGCTGTGGCGGGCAGAGGCCGGGGTGGTGGAAGTGAGACCCATTAGTCTGCCTGATTACCTGGCGCTGCTCGCTGCCAGCATTCCACCGCCGCTGCGGTTTAGCCGCGAACGTGGTGTGTGTCGCCATGTGTCCACACAAACACACCTCGTTGTCTGTCCCCAATGACGGCGCTCTGCTCGCTCTCTCCTGTGTGTCTTTTGTCACTGTCTGTCCGTCCGTCTCTCTCACTCTGTCTCTCTCTGTCTCTCTCTCTGTCTCTCTCTCTCTCTGTCTCTGTCTCTCTGTCTGTCTATCTGTCTGTCTGTCTGTCTGTCTGTCTGTCTCTCTGTGTCTGTGTCTGTGTCTGTGTCTGTCTGTCTGTCTGTCTGTCTGTCTGTCTGTCTGTCTGTCTGTCTCTCTTCTCTCTCTCTCTCTCTCTCTCTCTCTCTCTCTCTCTCTCTCTCTCTCTCTCTCTCTCTTGTCTCTGTATGTCTCTGCCTCTGTCTCTGCCTCTGTCTGTCTGTCTGTCTGTCTGTCTGTCTGTCTGTCTGTCTGTCTGTCTGTCTCTCTCTCTCTCTCTCTGTCTGTCTGTCTCTCTCTCTCTCTCTCTCTCTCTCTCTCTCTCTCTCTCTCTCTCTCTCTCTCTCTGTGATCCATGCGGAAATATAATACTCGTATCGCTAGTATGTCTTCGTGATTCGCACGAATTTGTTGCATAAATTTGTGCATTGCTATGTGTCTTATTTATTCACCGACATTTTTTAAGTGTTTCAATTGATGTGTGTGTGTGTGTGTGTGTGTGTGTGTGCGTGTGTGTGTGTGTGTGTGTGTGTGTGTGTGTGTGTGTTCGCCCTGATATGACCGTCCTGGTTGACTGGGCGTAAAAAAAAACAAGTTACTTACTTAATTTCGTGTGTGTATGTTTGTGTATGTGTGCGTGCGTGCGTGTATGTGTGTGTGCGTGT